>CAAKHF010007217.1:0-13795 GCA_901007745.1 Hippocampus kuda
TGTTTAATGCCTTCAAAATACGATACAACGCAAATTCAAAGTGCATGAAAATGACGACTCACCACAGCCCCGAGCTTGATTTTCTGCTACTAGACGGTCCCATCTCGGGGTAATAGGAGACAATGACACCTCAAGTGTGTGGTTTATGTCCAGTCTACTTCGTAATTTTGTTTTAGTCGCCGTTACTTCAGAAAACCCCCGCCTCACAAAGGTAGGATGTCGGAAATAGCAACAGTGCTATTGTGGTCATCTCAGAGTATTCAGCCATAACTTTAATCCAGTTGTCTCGAACGTACTTTTAAGGCCGCCGTCATTTGCGATCTCCAGCAGTTTTTTTAAAACCCTCTCAGGCACAAAATAAGTTCTTGTTACAGGTAGAGTAAAGGTACTTGGTTGTTGTAAATCTGCATCACCTGCCCTGAGAGAACTCTTTTTGCGACCTTCAACGTTTTGTTTCTAGCGTAATCGGTCACGTGACGGAGAAGTGTGGCTTGACGTGAGTCAAGCGTGACACAGACGGATGTAACGGAGAATCCGGTAACCTTTCAAAATAAAACATTCGTATTCCGAAATAAATAAAACGGAAATAAGGCAAGTTCTTTCTGTGCGGCCCGGTACCAAATGCCCTCCGCGGACCGGCAGTTGGAGACCCCTGCGTTAGATAGCTAATGGCTTCACAGACTATCCGTTGATGAGCAAGTGTGCAATAGGGCCGAATGATTTCAGGAAAAGATTGAATTGCGAATCACCGCCGTCGCACCCGCACCCCCTAAAAATAAATACAAAAATAAAAATTCAGGGGGATATTGACAATGTATAGCACCTTTTACAATTATGACTCAATGACACAAACTGACATGTTCACTGTTCATAAATGTAATTTCATATGGAAATTGTTTTTCACACTTTTGTCATAGACTACCTTGTTTTAAATGGAGACTGAGGGCAGAGTAATATGGCTCATATCATAAAATATCATATCGTGATAGGTACACAATAGTACCTATCGTGATACCCACCTCAATGTAAAAATTACAATGCAAGTTATTTACATGTCAAAAGTAAATATTTCCCCTTAAGAGGCAGACAAAAGTCTGATTTATTCGGTCTCTTTTCATTAAAATATTGCGTATACATGAGGTATGCCTACTTTTTCTTCTTTGCAATAAATACATTCAATAAATAAATAAATCTAGTTCCTTAGCAAAACTAGACTGATTTAAAAAAAAAACAAACAAGAATGTTATTTTGACACCTATCATTATGTTGCTATAACTCGGCAGTGTAGGGTTCAAAACAAAGCAAACAAACACAAATATAAAGATGACTTCATAAATATTTTATCCGACCCTCATGAGGATAAACAGTTGGGATAGTGGATGATGGATGTAACCAGATAGTATTATTTTGAGCTTTTTAGTGCCTCGTCCTGGCTGATGTAACAGATTCGTTTTTGAGTTTTTTTGGGGGGATGGGGGGGGGGTTCTTGACTTTAACTAATTTCTCTCGAGACACTTATTAATTTACCTTGTGTTCATAGCTGGTTGCTCTTATACGCGGTTCCAGCCAGACATCTGTGAAAAGCATTATTGTACACCAAAGCATTTTTTTCGGCGATTTGGTGACACAACATTAACTTAGCGATTATCGCGGGCTTCTTCTGTTCCCTCTTGGTCGGTTAGGCATGATTAGGCTACTTATTTGCTGCCATGAAGGCGAGCATTAGTTATTTAGAAGTGAGAATCTGCACCAACGGGCAAGGTTGAACCGTGTCAGCTCGCAAACGCAGCTCGTAGCTTGTGCCTGGGTACGGTGCTTGTTGGTGCTAAATATGCCTCTCAATTTGCAAGCAGCAGCTCAACGCCTTTGACCTGCCATGAGTAGCAGGCCACTTTTGATTGGTGATCTTAATCGAAAAAGAAGGAAGGTGGTGTTTTTATGAGATTATAGTTGATACAACAGGAACGCTGCAGAAAAACAAGATTTTGGTGAACGCATGATCGCATTGTCTGGAATCGCGATTTCGATCCAAAAACAATAAATCATTCAGCCCTAGTGTGAAATATTCAAATAACAGCACAACAAAGAAACCTGAAGTCGATATGTTACATTTTGAAACATTGACCAAACATTGAGCACAGTGGCAGAATTAGCAATACTCACCTTGCCTTTGTCCAAATAACATATGATCTCCTGGAAGAGTCTTTCTTTCAACTCCTGTTGTGTCCACACATGCTTCCCGTCTCGAGGAATTAAATGAGGTGCACATGTTTTGTCAGACCACTGGTACAAAATCAATACATCGGATGTGTAAGTAAGAGCAACATCTTAAAATGTTAAAAGTAAGATCTGCATATGACAGACCTCAAGTAATTCAGCATGTAACAGGAGAGTATATGAGGCCTCTGTGTAATTTTCACAGTCCAGGTGTAAATCCCGCAGCTTGTACAAGTACCTAGTGATCAGAACACATCAAAAAGGAGCATTTAATCAAACATCCAGATGACAAAAGGGCTGCCTGACTTACCGGATATAAATGTCTTCCCTCTTTTTTTCCTTGTAGAAATTCTGAAAGAGAAAGCAAACTAATGTCATGTCAAATAACTGCTTTGGTTCAGGGACAAACATGTCAGCCGTTGTGTGAACACAGGAGTGGGCCATACCAGCACATTGACAGTGCAGCTCATGCGATGCTCAGGACTTTCATCATGTGTGATGGTGCGGTATGCCAGGAGATTCTCCAGCAGGCTGCTCAGCAGAAGTGCCAGCTCTTCACCTGACTGGGACAGGTATCTATGACGTCTGCAGTGCTCCAGTAACCTGTGAGTCCATACGTACGGTTTGTCACCAGACAGCCTGTAAGAGGCTGCCCCGACCCACTATCTGATATATTTGCACATTATTATTACTGTATTATCATTTATGATAGATGCAAGAGTTATCACAATAATAGTTTTGTAATTCTTTAATCATTGCCGATTGCTTTGACTTACCAAATCATTCAAAAAAAAAAATCAAATGAAATACTAAAACTAAATCTATAAGTCACCTGTGAATAATTTCGGACCAAATATGTGTCTATTCGGTTCCTGAGAAAAATGTGCTAGCAAAGAAAGATTTGCCTTTTAGCGTAAGTGACAAAAATTACGTTTTCTCCAGTAGGACTTTGTACTGCTCATCTCCTTGACCTCCTTCAACCTCTTGATCCAGTCTTGTTATCAGTTCATTTTCAAACTGAAAAGAAGAAAATTATGGGCAAATTACATAATTGTGCTACACTTCCTTGGTGAAAAGTAGTATTTGTTCTGACAATGGAAAAAAAAAAGATGCACAAAAAGGATGGCGGATGCAGGCACTTACAGGCAAATAGACCACATGATGTATGGAAAAACTTTGATGGTATTTAAAGAAAACACATGGTGCATAAGATTGGAGATAGTACCATTTCAAATGTGCGCCCGGGGCTGAAATTGTGCTCACACTGCATCATATCGAAAAAGATGGGAATTGTGGCCTTCCTCAGCTCTGGCTCAGCCACCAGGGTGACCTCCAAAATAGGTCCGACCATGGATGGGATGAACTTCATTTTATGGGGGCCTAGAGGAAAACAGATTAACACTCAGAAGAATAAGAGTATAATTTGAGAAGGCAATAAACTGCATCTTCATCTCACAACAAGCGGAGTGCAATTTAATAATGTTGCAAACAAAACAGTACAGTGAAACTGAACAATAAAAACATTGTCTTGTAATTCGCCTCGTGTAGCTGCAGCACCCCCACCCAAAAAAAAATAAATCACAAAAATATATGATAAAATAATCCATTATTAGATGGTCGTAAATAAATACTCACCAAGGTTGTACCACATATCTCTGATCTTAAAGCCAATGGTCTTCCTCATATCACCGTATCTGTTGCAAATGTAAATCAGTTGAGCACATATTTTCCTTATTCGGGCTGGAAATTCATTCCAATTCAGCACCTCACGTTTAAAAATGGTATGCAAAAATCTCACTTGTTTAGTATCTTGTTGCGTTTCTCTTGAGAGAAGGACTCAAGTTGTAGTGTCTTATGGGTGAGGAATGCCACGGTCAAATGAAAGTAACTATTCCACAGCTGTGGAGGATACCGGTACATAGGTTTCATTAAAATACTAAACCATTTCACATGATACATCATTAGTCTCTGTTTGAATTGAAAGGAGAAAACACACCTGTAGCTCAAAATGTGCTTGGTCTAAGAAATACATGTTGAGGACATCAGAATATTGGATTATGGCTCTCAGGAAGACTTGCATCTGCACCAGGTTCATAATCATCCAGTCGGCAGGGAATACCTTCCCCATGAGGTCCTTGAACATGATGAATGTCTCCATGAGAAAGTCCTAATGATAGGAGAAGCGTCATCGTGAGCGCCAGTTGAAGACCAGCATTGCTGCATATTAGGCACGCATCATGTTCCAACCACTAGAGGCCAACTGAGATTATCAAATCATTCCCATCATTTGCATGATATGTTTAGAATCAATAATCTCTATAGGAGTAGAAAGTGGCCTTGGGTGGTTTAATGTCTTTATTGATAGGGTGTTCACGGCTGAGGCGTACAGCAACTAGCAACAAAGGCAGCACCACGACACTTACAATGATATCCTGTCTTGTTTTAAAGGTGCCAATATAATGGGCATAATGCATGTCATCCATTTGCTTCAGGATTGCCGTCATGCAGGACAAATAGTGGCCCTGTCACAGAGAAGGTTATTTGTTACATTACATTAATTCACAGTACCGGTAATTCCCCAGTCCCACACAAAAGAACATTCAGAGCACTTATGTGTTTTATTCAAGCAAATTTTAACAAGTGTTAGTATATAGTTTACGGGAGGTATTTTTTATCTTCATAAAGAGAGCATTTAGTGTTACAAATGTCTGCACTTCCTGAGGACATATTCCTGAAGTAACATCACACTTACTATGAGAGGGGACGATCTGTCCATGCCTATGACAGTGCGATTAACCCTGCGAAGTAGGCGCTCCATTATCAGCTGAATGTGTCCCCTGGTTGGACCCTGCACGAATACATTCACACATTCACGTTCATGTACCTTTATAGCACTACAGGTAGAAGCATTCATTTGGTGCAAAGTACTGTGGTTGTATGATATTCTACACCACTCGATTTGAGTAACATGCTATGCATATTAACCGTAAGTATGGACAAGAGCAAAATGTTTAACCTACTCCACACCAAAATGTGTAAGAAAAGAATTTGACGGATGACAGAGGAAACGGGCGAGCTGGAAGGGCATGGTAATTATCAAACGCAAATGAGCAACTATAAAACTAAATATATTTGGTATGTGAGTAAATGCTTTCGTGTCAGTATTCCTTCTCCAGAAAGAAATATTTCAAATGCGCAACAAAATTAGTGTCAATGCTTGTCTCTTTGCCTTCGCATGGACTTTTGCGTTTTACAGCATAGCCATTCAATTATGCACGGAATCTGCAGCATTTGACTATTTCGGCTTTTCTTTTCATGTGTCTTCTATCTGTAAACCCTGGTCGTGTGTGCCTGTAATCTTGTTTTGACAAGATGCTTATGTAATTGTATCCTGAGGTGCCAGCCATTTTGATCTGTTTGAGTAACTATTTACCACATCCTTGCGATCCACGATGTCCAACACAGTGCTAAGCAGTTGGACACAGGCCTCGTAGTCAGGTTTACTGGAGTGATCA
Source organism: Hippocampus kuda (assembly GCA_901007745.1). Lineage (NCBI taxonomy): Eukaryota > Metazoa > Chordata > Actinopteri > Syngnathiformes > Syngnathidae > Hippocampus > Hippocampus kuda. Next base: position 5,733 of record CAAKHF010007217.1, read on the forward strand.
TCCAGCTGCCCACTCAGCTGGTCATTGACAAGTGGCAGAAGCACATCCCGACAATCTGTGGAAACAAAGCAGAGAAACGTGGTCACAGTATGACATGCTCCATTTCTAGTCCCCGTAGGGACTGTGCAAGTGTCATATGAGCATGAGGCGGTGGTTTATGTGTTCAATGCATCTTGTGGAAAATTTTGTAATGTGGCATCAGGCTAAAAAAAACAAAAACTCTACCTGGCTGCGTGAAAAGGTCACTCTCCACCATTTTGCACATGCAGCCCAGCTTCTGACGCACAAGCTGTGAGTCGGGAATGCTCTCAATAAACTTCGCCAGCAAAATGCTGTAAAATGAGAGTACACTTCCTATGTTGTAATTGTCTCTCAAACATACAATTCACATGGTGTGTTGTTAACTTTACAGTATCAGGATTGAGAGAAAAATAATTCACAATGGAAACAAATATTATTCCAAGTTGTGCAGCCCCCCTTGAGAATTACCTTAACTCGACAGGATCAAAGACAGTCTGGATATCATTAATGATGCCAGGGAGGTATTTCAATATCGCCCCCTAAAAATACAAAGTACCGGGTGTCATCAAGTTGAAGCATTTCTTTAACCGCCTGACAATGCCAGAAGGTAGCCTATTTTTCAGAGTATTGAGTTTCTAAAACTATTCATAAAGGCTTCAAAAAATGACAGGTGGCAAATCATCCTCAAACATTAGGTGATTCAGTTTATGGACTAGCTGCGATGTTAACAGTGCAAGCCTGTATTGCATTCTGAGGCTCCCCACACAATACGTTGTACTGTATCACTTTTTTAATCCATAAAATGATAAGAGTGTCAGTCAAGGAAGATGTAGGTTGTTACAGAGATTGAATGTGGGTGAGTATTAAGACAAAAATGGGGAAATATTAAAAGACAGGGCTCGCTCCCATTCACTTGAATGTAACCGGCGCTTGATGTACACTTCCTGCATACATTTTCTCAGAACCTCTGCTATTTCATCTGCAGGTATATAAGAAATGACAAATTTGGTTAAGTAGTGTTGTAAATGATACAATAGGGCTGTTCACACGGCACACATTTGCTCCAGCACTGCACCGATATATTTTATTGCGATATATTTTACACTGGACCAAATTTTGTGGAGCGTTCACACGTGCAAAGCCACTGAGCGTGACAGCACAGGCACAGCGTCGGTGCAGCCCCACTTGCGTTCACACGGCAGTTTCTGTAGCGGAGCAAAATGACAGAAAACAAATGAGCTGTCGTGTTGGTTCTTTTTTAAACGTATACACAACTCAAGCAACGACAGTACAGGCACGTCCTTCTCCTTCTCGGTCTCCGTGCCTTCTGCTCGAGAGTGACCGCCCCCTGATAACGTAAATCAACGATGACTTCAATGACACTCAGAAAAGCAAAAATGTAATGCACCAAACAGAAAACTCAAGAGAGGAAATCACGAAATAAATTCTATGGGGCACGGGGGGTTGTCAACACACAACAAAGGAACAAACTACACAAACAACTCCGAGACAGTCCAGTCTCCTACAAAAGGAAAGATTGCGTTCACACGTGCACATTTGTTCCGGCGTAGCGTCGCAAACGAGCATTTGCTCCGGAGCAAATTCTTAAACCACCTCCCTGAGGTGGATCAAATTTGGTCCGGTATAAGCTCTTTAGCGGCGCTACGCCGGAGCAAATGTGCACGTGTGAACGCTCGACTGGCGTAGCGCCGGTGCAGTGACCCCTAATATCTGTGCACTTTCTATCACGTGGTGGCATGCTGCGGGCAGCTGTATACCGCTCGCTTGAAAATATGGGAAAAGATTTTTTGCCGATGTGAAAGCTTCTGTTCATTTGGATTGGCTATGATTCAACACATTTTGTGTGAAATCTTGTGACAAAACCCCTGCGCGACTGTTCAGAGGAGCATCGCTCAGTGTGTCACAGGCCCGACTTGTAATGGATAGTATGTTACAGCCTTACAGCCATTAGCAGTAGCCAAAAAATAACATAATAGATCATACCTTTATTTTCACTCCCTCATCAAGTGGTCTGTCCATGAGAGTGTTAAAAGACAGGAACAGAGAGCGAATTGAGTTGAAGAAAGCGTCCCCATCTTCACTGTTTCCATAGAACCTGCAAAGGTGGATCACATTACAAGCTAATCCTCTCAAACAAAAGTATGAGTGGGAGGGCGAGCGGCCCTTAGATACCTCAGGTAGAGGATCCGAGACTGGACAATAAATCTGAACAAATACTTGAGAGCCTTGAGTGCCGCATAGAGTTTCTCAGTGAGAGCAGGCTCCTCCGCGTGGCCCACATAGTGGTTGAGCACCCTGGTAAGCTTCCTGAAAATGGAAATAAGTTTAACTTTAATTCTTATGATAATTACACCATAAGGTAGGTGGAGAATCACACAAATCAAGGGTGTCATATTGTGAGCAATTTAAGATGGTAGGGACTCACATGTAAGCCAAAGTGGCACTAAAGTGCTTGTTTATGTAGGTTTCAAGGACTGGGTTAAAGTGCTGGAATTTGATGTCACCAATCAGCATGATAATAAAAACCTAGGGGGGAAGTGAAGAAAATGCAAATTTATCATGTGACGAAATGCAGTCTTGCCAACAATAACAGATGTCAAGTGGATACTGAAACTCACCAAGGCATTGAACACCAGTGTGTCATAGGTGTCCTTTTCTGAAGTCTCCATCATGATGTTGAACAGAGCATCAAGAGTATCCTGGAGAAACTGTGCAACCCCACCACCCCCCAAGGCTTATTGTAAAAGTCTCATTAAAAATGTCGGTATTTTATAGCATCATATTAAAAAGTTAGTGTGACATGAGTAGAGCAGAGCACTTACTTTAACTATCTCGCCACCTTCGACCTCCATCAGCCTTTGCAGGATCTGGTCAAGATCATCTGGGTTCGACCTCCAGTTCAACAGGCCGAGTAGATCAACTAAAGTTTTGTGAACACATCAATTTAACATTTCATTGAAGCATCAATTAAGGTTAATGAAGTTTTTCAATTTCAATCAATCAAACCATCAATCAACCGCAATCTGTCCACAGAATATAAATCAAGAACTCAAATAATCTCATGCATAAAAGGTGATGTGTAGAGGAGGCTTTACTCGATCAGGATTTTGCCATCGATTCGCTATCAGAGTTTCTAAAGCCAATATTCAATCAGCGATTCGTTCAGTAGTAAGCACATTCTCGAAGCCGTTCCGCTCTGGTCTAACTACAGATCCGGCCCTATCTACACAAAGTATGTTGGTTGAAAATGATGGATGGAATTGTCAGTGCTGGCGATGTCCCCGGCATCCCGCCGTGAATCCCCGCCGCATCATCCATCCCTTCTTGGCAACTACACTGACAGGTCCGTCTTCTATGCCTCATTGAATTGAATCGTACAATCATAAATCTATATTGCATTTTAGAAGAATACTTACCGGTGACCATATTTAAAATTTCAAATGGTTGAAAGAACAAAAGCTTGTGGCCAAAATTCAGCGAGCATTACGTGCCGTGTCGGGTACATTCAAATGATGAATTTGATCAATTTGGACAGTTACTCTCTTTGTTCTCGTTCATGTCCTCACCCAACTGTCATTTTTGGCTATATTTCAGTTGACGGTGGATTTGAAGTCATTTCACAAAAGGAACGAAGATAACACCAATACATTTATTTATCTCCATTCTTTGTATGACTGTGTAACTTCATTCATTGCAAAGAACATTGCTTCGCGCTTTTGTCGTAATATTAATTGATTGTTTGGAATAGTTATTCAGGGCAGTCCGGTGGTCCACTGGTTAGCGTGTTGGCCTCGGAATGCAGGGGTGCAGTGTTTGATTCCTGCTCTGGCCTTCCTGTGTGGAGTTTGCGTGTTCTCCACATGCCTGCGTGGGTTTTCTCCGGGTACTCCGGTTTTCTCACCGCATTCCAAAAACATGCATGGCATGTTCATGGAACATTCTAAATTGTGCCCAGCTGTGATTGTGAGCGCAAATGGTTGTTTGTCGACGTGTGCCCTGCGGTTGGCTCGCAACCAGTTCAGGCTGTACCCCGCCTGACTACCTGAAGTCCGACGGGAAAGGCTTCAGCACGCCCGCGACTCACATGAGGAAAAGTGGATTCGAAAATGGATGGATGCATGGATGAATACTTTAAAAACACCTTTAATTTTCACGATATCCTATGGCTCATTTATTTGGAATCCATAATTTATTATTAATCAAATTTTATATACTGGAAAATAATTGGTAAATTGGTTTTCTTTTGATGTTATTGTAAAATAAACTATTTATTACCACAAACAGACAAATAAAAAAAAGTACAGAAATTTGTACCATTGAGTACCTATATTGATTCCCAGGTACCACGAATTGGAACCAACCCGGTTTAAATGTGAAAGACATGTATCCCTATTCGTCAGAAAACTTGAAAAAAGTACTGTGAAATACCGTTCTGAGTGAGCTTAGTGGAGCAAGTAAGCGTGGAAATCTGAAAGCTGTCCTTCGTGACAGGAATCACTCCCGAATGGTGGAACTGCTTCCCTGTTTGTTTCTCCTTCTCCTCCACTTCAGCCCAGGTCCCTGGCAAGGTCAGATAAACCTTTGCATCATCTGCCCTTTTCACATCAACCTAAGAAATTCATAAAACAGGGGATGAGACAAACAAATCAATGGATATTTAATTTCAGACTTATATTAAGGAGAGTTCCAAAATTAATCACTCCATACACTGTCAGTTGTGCATTGACTGTGCAATTTTTTTTGATGGAATTTGATTAATGTTATAGTATTAGCTTTTTTTTTTTGTTTGTCTTTTTTAAATTAAAGTACAAGCCTTGGAGACTACCTTATAAACGATAGGTTCATGCCTTCCATCCCTGAGTGTTGTCCCATCTCCTCTCATTAGGCGGACGAAGGCCATACCAAAGGGTTTTTCTGATTTGTCCCTAGCTGAGGAGGGGAGCAGAAAAACTCTATTTACCATGGTGGAGGGATTACGTATGGGTTTTTGTCATACAACTAAGTCACACAACAAGTCATAGTGACTCACAGTCCTGGGAGGATCTATGTCGAAACATCACCCTCAGGTGACAGCGGCAAACATCTTCAATGGGAATTGTCACCTTGCAAAGGAGGAGACAAGATCAGAGGAATTAGGGCTGCAAAATACATGATTGTCTATGCAGATTTACATTATCAGTACATTCTGGCTTTGTAACTGTCCTTCGAGATGATTTCTCTACTAAATCTATTTGACAAATGAATTTAAGACATGAGATGTCATGTTCAACCAACGACATAAACCTACCTTCACTGTTTCATTCCAACACGGTTGCTTCACCTGGTAGTATATGACAGACTTGTACTCTGTGATACCATCGTAACCAGCCCCAGGAAATATTGCCTTCTGTTAAAAAAAAAAAAAGGGATTAATTTTAGGCATGTGGCAGAACTATATACTTAATATGCACAGATTAAATCTTTCATACAGTAAAATTCTGAGGAATGTGCAATACACAGATTGTACGGTGGCGCGTGCTACAATTTAGGATCAATGTCTTTTTATCTTTGGGTGGTCTACAACATCATTGCACAATACTAGTGATTGGCCCATGACGTCACTCAATCTTCATTAGTCAGTCTATATTATAGTAATTACACGTGGCAATTGCTTAAATGTTGTTTTTGGACACACGTATACATATATATTGTTACACACACACACACACACACACACACACACACACACACACACAGATTGTGTGTGGAAACTAAATAGAAAGAAATTAAAATGAATAGTATGTTGTCAAATATCATGCAATATTGGTAAAAATTTAAAGTTAAATATTGACATGGTGAAAAAATTCATTTTCTTCAATGGCCAACAATACCTCCATGGCATTGCCTTCATCATCATGCACACTCAGTATGACCTCCACATTCTTGGGTGTCTTCTTTTTACCACGGTCAAATTCTCCCTGCAGCAATGTTACATAAATATCATTCCTCACATTACCTGGAGGAAGGAGAAAATATGATGAGGTAAATGTGCCAACAGTTGATGTACCATCCTTGCAGTTCTGTCATCAATTCAAATGAACACGACTTCATTGTATGTAGAGCAAATAAAAAATTAAGCCACCTGGGAGGATGATTTCTGGAAAGCCCATTTTTCTGACGATGGCTGTGCTACGGTCCACAAAGTGTGGGTAGTCCTTTCTGACCTGTGCAAGATCCCCTGGGAGCAGCTTGAGGGTCACAAACAACCCTGCCAGCAAACATGAAAAGAAAATCAATGAGGCAGAGACCAAAAGCTTATACACTGTAGCCTCTCACACATGATTTATTTCCCTTAAAACCAAAAGGTGAATTTAGAACGATCTCTAAAACCGCATGGGATAGAACCTATGTGGGGCACTTCATTTTACCCTGGCCTTTGTGATTGACCTCCCTCGTGGCGATGACTTTGTTGAAAACAGCAGTGAGTGGCTCATTCTCGCCTATGACTCGAGATGGGATGAGGGGAGACATGATGAGCTGCCTCTGACGGATGTAGGTCTCCATTGCTATCCTGAGAAAGTTCATCAAGGTCAAAAAAAGAGAAAAGGAGTACTGCAACCATTCATCTATTAGCTGACAAACAAACAGACAGCAAAGTATACACACACAGACGCACACGCGCGCACACACACACACACACACCCCCACACACACACACACACACACACACACACACACACACACACACAAATGAAGAAGGCATCTTATTTGAACGGTAAAAGCTTCAGTGGGAAAATCAGGGAGCTTGAAAACAATATTTCAGACCTCTCTGTGAGAAGCTGAGACACGTTTTTTTGTTTGTCCTTTGTTTGATCAAACATTGTGACCAGAACAAGTCAAAAGCTATTCAAGGATATTTCCATCAACCCTATCCAAGTGACATTTTAATACAACATTGAACAACTCAAAGGTACATAAAGTGTGACAAGATCAAAGCACTCACTGCTGAAACGGAATGAAATGCTGTTTGTCCTCATCGTCTGTTTTGCCATGAGCAATATCAGTTATGTCCATCACTGCAATGACACCAAAGCATTAAAGACTGCACCTGGTAGCCTACTTTGCTGGATGCAAAGCATTTCTTGTGTGGAAAACAACACGACTAAGAGCACTTGAAAAGAACACTGTGGGTATGCGATATGGACATCCAAAGATGGGACAAAACTGCTGAACAACTCTTCTGTATGTTGGTTCAAAAAAACACACACACACACACACACACACACACACACACACACACACACACACACACACACACACACACTCATGGACAGTAAATCGTCGTTTATTGCGGTTAATGGGTACCAAAACCACCCGCGATAAACGAAAATCCGGGAAGTAGCGACCAATATTAAATGTTTTTTTTAAGTCCGCAAACGGTCCGCGAGAAGCTACAAAACAACAGTGAGTCACATAGAGCAACATATACAGTACTGTAGTCCATGTGTGTGTGTGTGTGTGTGTGTATATATATATATATATATATATATATATATATATATATATATATATATATATATATATATATATATATATATATATATAAATTATGAATGTTTGAAAAAATCCACGATGCACTGAAGCCGCGATAAACGTACCGCGAAGTAGCGAGGGATTACTGTAAATTTTTGTCCTAATTAAAAATAACATTTTTATCATACATCTGGTTAGAGCAGGGGTGCCCATTACGTCGATCCTGATCTACCGGTAGATCTAAGACAGGTCCCAAGTAGATCCGAGGAGTGTCGAGGAGAAAAAAAACCAAATAACCATTTGTGTGTCTTTGTACATGTTAGTAATAAATTTTTTTGTGTTAATGTACGCTGCACCTTAATCATCCTATCAGTCTCATTTTCACAAAAAAAATATTTTAAAAATAAAATAAAACAGGTAAATCTTGAATTTACGGTGGCGCGTGATTACGTCACCGGAAGTTGTTAGCGCTCAGCAGTCTGCAATTGCAGCATGTGATCGGAGCTGTT
>CAAKHF010007218.1:0-24564 GCA_901007745.1 Hippocampus kuda
GGCGCCGCGTGAGTGGCTGCCTTTCCAGCAGCTCCTATATTTTGTTGTTCTACTTCTTCCTTTCATAACTTTGCTGCTGTGAATTGGGAATTTCTCCATTGCGAGACTAATAAAGGTTTTCTTATCTTATCTTATCAAAGGCATTTTATATTGGTATTGATCACTTGTCAATCGCTATACATATTACTGTTGAATTATGGCCCAGTCCCAATTCAAATTATTGTTCAACAACATCAACAGCATTTACAGCAACAAAATAGAACACAATTTGTCTCTTTGTTAGGCAACACCTATCAAAAGACAGCTGGGGGGGTGTGTGTGAAAAAAAACAGATTGGATGGCAGTTAAGAGTGCACACACACTGATTCTTTCCAAATGGGCATTGTGAACTACTGGTCAGTCACTGAACACCCTTACTCACAAAAACCACACAGCTGGTACACCACAACAAAAAATGTCAACGTCTCAATAACTCGTCATGTGCCCTTGAGCATTAATTACAGCTTGACGACGTCTCATGCTGTTCACAAGTTGACTTCTTATCTGCTGAGGCACGGCATCCCACTCTTCTTGATGGGAAGCCCTCAGGTGATTGAGGTTCTTGGGTGCCGAGTTTTGAGCCTCTTAAACCAGGGGTGTCCAAAGTCGGTCCTCAAGGGCCGCTGTCCTGCCTGTTTTCCAGCTCTCCCAGGAGCAACACACCTGATTCAAATCATCAGGATTGTTCTAATGCTGCTTCACAGCTGGCTGATGAGCTGATCGTGTGAATCAGGTGTGTTGCAGGCGGGGGAGCTGGACAGTGGCCCTCCAGGCCCAGAACTGGACATGTCTGCTCTAAACGGCGACTCAACTGATTCCACAAGTTTTCAGTATGATTCAGGTCTGGAGAAAGTGCAGGCCATTGCATTTGAGGTACACCAGTCTCCAACAGCTGTTCCCTGACGATGTGACTGCGATGAGCTGGAGCATTGTTGTCCATGAAGATGAAATTCGGACCGTGTTGTTCATGTAGGGGCACAATCACTGGGATTAATTATGTTATTCAGGTCGTATGGGCTTGTTGCTGTACCATATACAAAATGTAGGGCAGTTGTGTAGCGACTGGACACACCGGCCCACACTGTAACACCGCCACCACCAAAAGCTTGTCTGGTGACAACAGTGGCTGATGCATAGCACGCTGCTTGGCGTCTCCAACATCATTGCCAGCCATCATGTCTGCTCAAAATGAATCGACTTCCATCAGAGAACAGCACCGAGGCCCACTGGTCCCTCATCCAGCGTAAATGCTCCCTCGCCCATGCAAGACGATGATGCCTGTGCCTGGTGGTGTGGTCAGGTACCTTTGCAGGTCATGTAGCACGCAGACCACGCTGATGTAAATGGTTTCGAATGGCCTGACGCAACTCTTGGGTGCCTCCCGTAAACGTGCCTGGAGTTGAGTGACATTCATCATCCAGTTTCTCAGGGTATTGTTCAAAATGTAGCGGTCATCAGCAGGGGACGTTGTCAAACGACGTCCACTTCTATGTCTTTCTGTGACTCTTCCAGTCTCTCTGTATCGCTGTTGAAACCTGCTGATTACACGCTAAGCTCAGTTACCATTTCCATCTGAGAATGTTCCTGTTTGAAGTATAACAATGGCAAGATACTGTTGATCCATTGTTAGGTGCCGTCTTGCTTTCATGAAGTCAAAATGTGAACAGTATGATGAGGACGTCTGTTTCAACAGAAGCTCTAATTGAACCCGGACATTTCGAGGTTGTGAATTTTGCTGTTAGGCTCCTCGTTAGAGAACAGCAACTTGTGTAAAAAGTACTGAAACATATAGCAGTTGGACATGTGCATTCAAAGGCTTAGAGAAGGTTGCATTAAGTTCACCGGTAAAGGTTGGAATGCATTTTAAGCTCATCCTGAAATTTCACCCGAAAGACAAATATCCCTAACTTTTTATGAGCAAGCAGACACTAGCTTCCTTCCCCTCTACCTCTTCATCATCGCTTTCCTGTGAAAAAACACATATACCAACACATACCATTTTTGTCATTTCATTTTGTTTTGGATTGGGGTGTCCGTGTTTCAAACAAGCAATTAATGTAAATTTGAGGAAAAAAAGAACGATAATGGACCTAGGTGTTTTTCACAGGACAGTGATGATATGGCTATATATTGTGGATATATAAGCTATTGTTTTAGTATGGGTTTTTAATAGCACGCAGGCAATGCGTCATTTTGAGTTTTCACCTTCACTGTGGGACCACATTTGGCACAACATGCTGGGCAGCACTGAAGTCTACTTTAAGAGAAGAGAGTCTAATTAAGAGGAACAAGATGAGGCAAAGATCCCCAACTTATCGCCAGTAAAAGTCATTCCCACAGAGCATATTTAACATTGATTCTAATTTCCGTTAACCAATCTGTGGCAGTTTAGATTATACATTGACATTTCACTCATTTTTTGTTCGGTGAAATTATATGATTTAGTTGTAAATTTTGGTTCTTTAATATACAAAGGGGCGGCCCGGTAGTCCAGTGGTTAGCACGTCGACTTCACAGTGCAGAGGTACCGGGTTCAATTCCAGCTCCAGCCTCCCTGTGTGGAGTTTGCATGTTCCGGGCCTGCGTGGGTTTTCTCCGGGTACTCCGATTTCCTCCCGCTTTCCAAAAACATGCATGGCAGGCTAATTGATCACTCTAAATTGTCCCTAGGTGTGAGTGAGGGCGTGCATGGTTGTTCGTCTCTGTGTGCCCTGCGATTGGCTGGCTACCAATTCGGGGTGTCCCCCGCCTACTGCCCGATGTCAGCTGGGATAGGCTCCAGCACCCCCGCGACCCTAGTGAGGATGAAGCGGTTCAGAAGATGAATGAAGAAATGAATGAAATATACAAAGTTCAATTCGCTTCTTCTGCGTGTCAGTTTTATGGTAAACTTCAACTGAGAATGACAAATAGTTGGAAGCAAGCACGCTCTTGTTTGAAGAACTGTGTGAGTTTAAAGGTGTGAACAGCTACCAAGAATTTAAGAAGTGTTTTTAATAAGTTTAAATAAGTTTGACTAGTTTAAATTTGGGAGGGAAGAGAGGTAAAACTACATAAAGAATTTCTATCTCTCTCAATATTGCAGGTTTTCACATAATGCAACGCGGTGGGTCTGGAACGCATTACGTAATACAAATACAGGACTGTACATTTTCCATAATTTCTTGTGGGTTTTTGTGATGGGATATTGTTTTGACAATATTTCCATCTGTTTGAAAACTTTTCAAAAAGTCCAAATTACTGTCACAACATGCCCAAAGAATTGACTCATTCAAAAACGCAAGTAAAAATACACCATAGTTTTATGACAGTAGTTCAGGAGGACTCCCAAAATACAGGACAGTATATTACAATGCGAAAATGCACTTTCAGATCATTTCGGCAGCCAAAAATGTTCAGTGAAATCTGGACTGGCCTGGTCGGACAGCATCTGACAGTAGATACAGCGACGCACTGGCCCCTGGCCACCGTTAATGTTGAACCATGTATATTCAAGACAGTGGAGCTGATCAGATGATATTCTGTCGTGTCTCACACATTTAGGGAATCAGAAGGGAATTAACGAATAGAAGTGATTGATCGTTTCAGCGCATTCAAGCGGACACACCAACAGTTATTGAGAGCTAAGGGAACAGTTTGAGTTTTCCGAATTTTGAAGCCGTATTTTACTTTTCTTTTTAATTATTCAAATTTGGCAACCTTGTTTATAGCACTTGTGGTATGTGAAATTTATGAGTTTTATTTTTACTTTGCAGGGATTATAATTGCTCTTCCATTCAATGTCAGAAGGTACATGTATCCACTTTTTGTAACATTTGTTTGGTGGTGTGCCACAGAGTTATTCTATGTAAAATGTGCGCCTTGCCTCAATCTGTGTGGACAGCGATTGGGAAAGGCTGGGAAACACTGATTTAAGGTTTATAAACAGTAGTTGCATGTCATGCCACAATTCACTGTTGACATCAGTTTTCAGCAATTCTGAATTCTTCTAAATTACATTGGACAACACAACACACACACTAATTTAGTATTGTCTTCATTTTTCAAAATCTTAACTCAAAAACCAAAGACTTTTCTCACACACACACACACACACACACACAAGGAAGGGATAATTCTCTCAAATATCGAAAACAAAAACCGGCAATATTTTACAATGACCTTTTATGATGAGTAGCCAAAGGCATACCTGTGCAATAAGCATGTTCCACTGCATGAGGAAAATAATGGACACTGGCAGATTTTCTCATGCCCCGGGATCTCCACAACACAGTCAAACTTATTTCACCAAGGGATAAGTGCCCTACACAGATTCTACTAGATTTGTGAACATTCTTAGAGAGTAATTGAACATTTGTGAACATGGGTTTCAGTTCATGAAAATTGTTAACAAAACCGCGTCTTGCGTTTATATATTTTTGCCTTCAGAGCAGAAATGCTCACAGCTACGAGCCATCACACTGTGTAAACTGCAGGTGGTTATGCAAAGACAACACCCATACGAAACATCTGCAATTAAATTGTCGCCAGGTATTCATTCGTAAATGCTGTAAACGCCAGTCGTAAGTGTTACTACCAAGCATTCCAGTACACATGCACGGCCTGTCAACATTTAACCCAAGCCGCAAGCGTGTTGACAGTGTGATCAAAAGACAGTCGTTCCAAGCACTTAATAACGGTCATGGTATTTCAACAGGAACGTTTGTGAGGCCTTTACCTGGTCCATCCGACGCTGACAGGGCAGGTGAATTCAGTTTCGGCCGCTTTGAGCTCGGAGGTCCGACGTCCAGCAGATTTTCAGCCATGGTTAACTTCTCTCACTGGTCAGTTTCGACGAGAAGCTCAGTTCTTGTGTGACAAGCAAGTTGGCCGCTCGAGCGCAAAGCTTTCCGGCTAGCACATTAGCGAGTTGACAGCCAGCTAACGTTAGCTAACTGACTAATAGCTAGCGTGGACGCCAGCTATCAGCTAAGTTAACAAGCTAGCGTTAGTTAGCTCCTCCGTACTCTGCGGGTCGGTGTCTTCAAAAGAGATGCAATAGCGCCCCGCTCCGCCACCGCCATTCACCCCATGATAATCCAACACCCAACACCCACATTATTAGCATTAAATAACCCCAATTAAAAGATTCCCCATGAAAACATCGAACTTAAAGACGTTGATTCAATGAAATCAAGTGAACTGCTGCATTCCGATGAAAAGGTCGTAAATTCTAGTTGTTCAAAGTACCCATTTTGCGTGACGTCAAATTTCTTCATGCAAAAAAAAAGCCAGAAGCACCACAAAAATGCACGCCTGCACGAAAATGTAGAAATTTTGCAATTCACTTCGAGAGCCACGGTCCGATACCAGCTTGCGCACGGTAAACAATGCTGCTCCCGAACGGCGACAGAGCTCAATCGCCGCACTCTGAAGGGGAAATCGGATATACCGAGCGTTTCTGTCCGACGACCACCGATCCAATTTCCCCTTTTTTCCGCACAAAATGTCTCCGAGTCGATGTTAAGATTTCATTTTCGGGGAGGGGATGCTGTCACACCGCGGCAAGCATGCACGATTTCAACGTTAAACCCAGTGTTGGACCGAAATCCCTATTCCGAGCCACAACAAGATGGCGGCTGTTGATTCCTTCAATACAAAAAAGTTTTTTTCTTTTCCAGATCGGCTGTGAAGGGGGAGGGGCCGCGCAATCACGCCCTATACGTGAAACAATACCCGGCCTGACCACGGGAGGCGCTGCAGCACTTTAAAAAAAACATCCAAGTCATTACCTGGATCCTTAATAGTTAGAAAACTATTTAAAACACAGACGCGCAACTATTGTCACTCTGTCTGGCATTTACTATTTTTGCTAGGCTTAATATAGAATGCATCCTTCAAAAATTTCCTTTGGAAACATAGTACTACTCAAAAAATTGGGGCCATTCAGCTTTCAGGTGAAATTGTAGGATGGAACTAAAATGGATGATAACGTTGACAGGACTTGAAAAACAGGATATTGTCCGAGGCTAAAGAGTTTAAAGTCCCATCAGCAGTTTGCAACAGAGATGTAGATTGGGAGAGTCACAGAAAGGTGGGAAAGTGGACACCCTGAGAAGGTTTCATAGATTAAACACCTGTTGTAAATTTTGGCATTCAATTTAAGAGCTGGTGCAAGGTGTGAAAAAGGTACTGAAACATTCAACTGTTGGACATGTGCATTCAAAAATGCCGGTAAAGTCAGATTAAGTTCACCTTTAAAGATTATTATGCACTTTAAATTCATCCTGAAATTTCACATATTTAAAGTTCCTTTCAGAGCACCGTAAGACTCTAATGATGAACCTGACAACTCTGTTAAAAACAAGGTCTCCTGTAAAATGAAGTACACACGGTTGCAGAAAATATGGCTACAAAATGTTACTTATTGTAGTATAATATGCTGCATCTTGGCACTGATCTCTTCTTTTTTGGAAATTTCTTTATTTAATATGTTCCGCATGTGACCTCTGCGTAGTACAGAGGGTGACTGAATTTGAATACATTTACCGTAATAATATTTCTGGTGCATGCCTTACAAGATAGTTATTTACCAAATAAGGCCATTCGGACTTGGATGCAGAGTTCTGCTCCGACAGTAAAAGCCCTAACCCAATTTGTATGCAAGTTGGAACATGCCAGAGCTCATTACTAACCTACACTAATACACTATTCAAGTAATTATTGCAGAACTTTTGTATAAAACCACTTCTAGGCTATGAACGGAAAACAATTAAATGAGTACGGTGGTAAATGAATGTGGCTTCTTGGACAGCTTGGCCACGTCATTCATAACCTCAAAACGTCATACAGATGTAAACCGAGGACCCCCTGTCATTTGTGGCATGTCCACCCTGGCCCAGCATGAGCCTGAGACACATTTTGGGGTCTTGTTTTTCCAGTTGACAATCATTATTTCAGAATATAATCTCATACTTGTCTGTTCGTGGAATGTTACTATATAGTCAAATGTTTTTGTTTTTTTTATGAAATAAACCAACTGACCAATTGTCTGTTTTCATACTTTGCTGAAGACAAAAAACAGCAATCAACAGCAAGAACCACATCTAAATTTGTAAAATTCAGGCAGAAAATAATTTGGTGAAAGTTTTATACATAATCTCTGTACACATAGAGGGGGGTGGGGATTTATCATTTTATCATAAAACAAAGCGGTAATGCTCATAATTGACCCCAAAACGTCTTTATACAGTGTTCACAACAATTTAGTGTGCTTGCAGGTTTATTTCGATCATACTGGAAAATAAGGAGTAATGAAAATCATAACATTCACACTCAAAGAACGCATTGAATCATTTGCGAGAACTGGCGTCTCTTTTTCATAGTTTTATGGCAAAATCCAACACATGCTCATGTATAAAAACAATTACGCGACAAACTGATTGCATATGTACAAACATTGAGTGCTGTGTGCAAAATGTATACAGATAATGATCATGTGTTGATATAGGAAAATGGATAATGTGCACAAAACATACATAAAACATCTCATGAGCATTAAACCAAGGCATAAAGGAAAAAGCGTTGTTGTCAAACAGCTCTCATTTTTGCCCCGGTGTACTTAAAAAATAAAACAAAAAAACAAATACACTAAAATTAAGGGTTAATTATTGATAACGTGTCCACATTCATTTGACAAATTGTGATTGTGTTGTTGCATTGGTTTTAACAAGTGCTGGCAAAATGCTGGTTTTGCTTGTTCCTTATTTTGCTAGCCCAACAACACGTGGTGCCTTATTTGTGTAATGCAACAAGCATTGTGTATGTGGGGGGTATTAAACAAAGGCCACATTACTTTTTCTGCAAAACAGCTCTTGCAATACACACTATCAATCAATAGTGTCCTTTAAATGAGCCAAACTGCGGGACTTGCAATGTTTGCAGAGTTATCCAATACATTCATTCAAAACATTTGCCAAATGAGTGACGCTGAAACGAAGAGTGCGGTGCGAAAATCCTGAGGGGTCATTCGGAGTCAGGCTCTGTGAACCATGTTTGTCTTGCATCCTGCAAGGTTTGATGATGTATATTCTACTTTTATTCGCATAACAGATCAAGCAAATGTGAAACAAAATTGAAAATACATTTTTGACACCAGCTGTGGAATTTGTCCATTCCAGAGACTTGCTGCAACATCGCAGATTTAATTAAACTGACACCAAATGACCCTTCAACCTTATACAGGTATTCTCATTCTGCTTGGCTGCAATTGTATTGAGAGGCTAAAAGCTGATGAAAAGAGATAGTGAGAAAATAAGAGGACTAGACAAGGCTTCCAACCCATACTTAATTCACTTTGTGTGACTCTGACTACTGCGTCTCCAAAGCCTTTATACCGCAGAGAAATGTACTTGCATTGTAGTGATGTGATGCGTAACCACAGGCTACACACTGATGTAGCCTCGATGGTATTTCATTCAGGAGGCACTAGTAGTACAGTTTGGAGTGCACAAGGCCTAAGGTACTGAATATGATAAATCATTTCTGATAGCTTCCTAAACTCTGCATTTTTGAATCCTGTGTATTGATGACAAGCAGTGACTTCTTCAATTAATATTTTTAGACGAACCGGTTCCACCCAATTGTATTACGTAAATTAAATACACAAAATGAATTTCAGGGGGGGGGGGGTTTGTTTTGTTTTTAAAGGATACAATGGTGCAGGATTAAAAGTCAACACAATGTGTATTTGTGTTATATTGACCGCCAGAGTCCATGGATATAGTGACCCTCTTATCAATGCAGGCTATTGCCCAATGCGCTGCAATCAGTCCAACAGTGGCCCGGTGGCAGATTGATTTCCTTTTGTGCCTCGTTGCGGCGATTATATCAGCATTATTGACTTCAAGGAAAACTCTCTCACGCATAAAAGACAAGTGCTTCGGTTGATGCAGGCGGCGCGTCACCACGTTAACCGAGGCAGGCAGTTAATGTGGGGTGAAAAAATGGTAAAACTCTCAAATATCAGAAGAAATGCAGATACATTTGCACAAAAGCCCCCCCCCCAACCTACAACCGTCTATTCTCAGCTTTCTACCATACATTCAGAAAAGCAAACTCCTCAAAAAGACACTCATACCTTTAGGCACCACAAAACAATCAACTAATTTAGGCTATGACGCATCTAAAGATCACACAATTAAAGTGGCACAATATGAAATCCATCGATACAGTAGAGGCCCCCCTCAATTTAGAGGCTGTGTCCCACACATTTAACAATAATTCTAAAATAAAGAAGGCGAAAACATGGAAATATTGAATAAATATGACAGGCGAACTGACCAATGTGTTATTTCCCCCCGACTGACTAAGGCAATAAATGAATGTTCTGTGCTTTGTTTCTTCAAAGTGAACAATCGCTGTCCACACAGTGATTGTCCCCTCACTTGATGTACTTACTGCTCCACTCCACTTAGAATCTTTTCAATACCATGCACTTGCATAGGCACCAGCAGATGACTGTTTTAAGTTGTTCACCGCATGCACGGATGTTATTTGTTGTTATTCAGATTTTTTGCAAAAGTAGTCAGACTGCAAAGATGTGCAGTTTGTTGTGTGACTGTTTCCTTTGAACGTCAATGAGTTTTATTTTAAATCAATGGTGAGTATTTCATGTACACAAGATAGATCTTGGGTCACAGTATCAAGTCTAGTTAAAGTGCCTTCCTGCCATTTGTGATGATCTCCCTTTTTGCCCTAATTTAAATGTTATTTTTTATTTTGTGCTTTTGATTTTACTTGGCAAGAGAAAATACATTTTGTTTTAGCTATTTCACTTCTAAAAACAAGTGGTCGAGGAAAAAAAAAACATTGTGCAAGACCTGTGCTTAAATGTGCATTTCCAACTCCATCAAATCTATTCAGCCTGCTTTGTAGCATATTCTCTTAAAACGTGAGCACAAGTGAATACTGTATATAGCCCTCATGTCAAAGTAGAAAACAGAAAAAGTTAACACTGCTTCATGTAATTCCCTCATTCTTCCCATAATTCCCTGCTCATCCTGTAATGCTGCACTGGCACTGGCATCTATTATTACGAATCTAGAATGATTTCCCCGTAAGCTCAAGATCAAGTTAGAATGATATGGCACAACAATTGTTAATTTTTTTTTTTTTGCACTGA
Organism: Hippocampus kuda; assembly: GCA_901007745.1. Classification (NCBI taxonomy): domain Eukaryota; kingdom Metazoa; phylum Chordata; class Actinopteri; order Syngnathiformes; family Syngnathidae; genus Hippocampus; species Hippocampus kuda. The sequence continues at coordinate 10,202 of CAAKHF010007218.1, forward strand.
AAATAAAAGTGTTGTGTAAGAAACCTCAGAGTGTTCGGCACTCTACATGTTATGGGCTAAAACACACACACACACACACACACACACACACACACACACACACACACACACACACACACACACATATACACAAAGACTGTTAAACCTTTGTTCGGTATTCAAATTTGTTCAGCTCTAGTCCTGAAGGCACTTAATAACAATGTGATTTTTTTTTTTTAAAAAAAAAACAACAACACAAAATATGGTTTTGCCCCTTTTGCCCGTCATCCTTCTTCTCTTCTGTGCTCAACACAAATTCAGTCTACTGCAACATTAAATTCCATTTAACAATGTATGTAGCGATTTTTCCTCTTTTACCTCCACCATTTTCCTCTTCTTCATGACTTGCCAAGAGGAAGGGACATATTGCCTGGACCAGCAACCGGCCCTTGGAGTGATAGCAGCTCAGGGCAGCAGATGGATAAAACAAAAACCAAATGAAACAAAAAAAAAAAATGGGATGGGGGATAAAGAGGATCAGAGGCGGGCGTAAAACTCCTCATTGAGTCTTGTTAGCTCATCTGCATCCTCGCCAATATCGTCACCATGTGACTGCGCCTGAGCGGGCACTTGCGCACCTTCTGAGGCTACGGGGTCAGAGATGGCGTGAAGGAAGGGATGGTCTTTGGTGGATGATTCCCCAGCTTGGTGTGAAGGGTCCCTATAGCCTTCCTTCCCCGCTTCTGCGGACGAAGCCGAGATGGTCTTGGGCCTTACCACACATGGTAAAGATGGTGGAAATGTGGACGGAGAGGAGGGAGGCTGGGGGACGGTTGCCTGGGCAACAGCTGATCGAGTCTTTGTCAATGATGCCACTGGCGAGGGTCCTTCCCTGGCATTGAGCTCCTGTTGATCTTGGCACATGCAGTCCCCATTTTTAGGGAACAGAAAGGTCCTCATTTGGCCTTTTCCCTTCACATTCACAGTACCTCTGTAATCAAAGTCCAATCCCATGGCACTGAGCACAGTGTGGCTTTCTTCACTCACCTGCACCCGACACTCCACACCAGTGGAGTCCATGCGGCTGGCAATGTTGACCGTGTCTCCCCAGATGTCATACAGCAGCTTAGTGGTGCCGATCACCCCCGCCGTCAGCGGCCCGTGGTTGAATCCGATGCGGAGCTTGAAACCGAAGCCCAGCAGGTTCTTGTTGAAGTCATCCAGTACGCCCATCATCTCCAGGGCAAAGTTGAAAAGCGCCCTCAGGTGAGCGTGCGGAGCGTCCTCTTCATTCTCCCCCAGTTGCTGGACATTCAGTCCAGATGCCGCCATGTAAGTGGAGCCGATTGTCTTGATTTTTTCCACGCTCTTGAATTCGTTTTTTCGAAGGAGCTCGTCAAAATCCCCAATTAGCTCATTGAGGACACGGTAGCACTCTTTCCCACCCTCGTAGCTCTCCTCATAGAAGTCACTGAAGTTCACGATACTGGCAAAGATCACACCCACACTGTCATGGTTTTTGGAGTAGCTCTGTGTTACCTGGGGACAATTAAACAAAGCATCATAAGTTTGGACTTAGAAGTGTTACTGCATGAACATTTCTAGATGTCTAGAACAAATAACTATTGATGAAAAGTGATACGTTTAAAACGTTTTGGAGTTTAAGGAAGAACTATAAAACAATCAGCCATTTTTGTGTGACATTATTGACAAAAACCTTGAGCTGGTCAGCAACATGGATGGGGATTATGTTGCCAAGTAACCACTCTGCCTGGTCCCGCATGGTCTGAATCTTGGAGCGGTGCTTGTCAGCCTCCACGTTGCCATGGTAATGTAAACGGTAGCTGACCTCAAACTCACGGTTTAGGAACCACACAAGGAGAAGAAGCAGAAAGAAGGCAAGAACCGCTTCTGGCACCAGAAGATCATGAGGTCTTAAAGAAGGGTCCTGGTCTGACCGTGAAGTTGACCCAACATTTGGGAATATGGAGATGTTTGATCTGAAGGACAAAATACATGGAAAGCAGAATCAAGACAGAGACGAATCCTTCAAACTCAACAGATACAACATGGATAATGCGACTTGAGAGAACGAAAGGGGGAATTTGACATCTCGTAGCAAAGTATAATTTTGAAAATCTATACAAATACAATACAAGCCTCTCATATTATCAGCCTCTTAAAATAGTGGCCAAAGTCAAATTTTGAAAAAGTTTATTTTTTTTTTGTCTTAAACATCTCAGATGCTGGCCACCTCAGCTAAAAGTGACTGCATCCATTGTTAAACAGATCATTAGGTCTAAAATGAAATTAATAATACGTAGAAGATTATCAGAATGTGGTTCAGTTTTTTGTGTTTTCTAAAAAAATAAAAAAAAGGGACTTGAGCAATTGTTTTAAGAAGGTAATACTGTGATTGATTGTTTTTGTTCCCCAAAATTGTCAATTTTATAAACCATCATCATCACTGATATCATAATCTTGTGAAAAGATAAAGACAGAAGCACAAAATTCTGTGAAAATGTCCATGAAGATCAGCTATCTCAAGTGTACCACAATACCCCAATAGGGACGTGTTTGGTAGATCGACAGTAGCAGGCTGCAGGTGTCATTACCAACACAAGTGACATTTAGCAGCCATTACTGCTGGTGCACAGGGAGAGAGATAAGGACAGAGGGCTTGCGCATAATAATAAGACAGAGTAAAAGCCAGCTGAAAGCTGCAGTTATGAAAACTGAAAAGCATGCCATTGCGTCTGTTGACCCTGGAAATGTCACTGGTCCATCATACACCTCTGTTCCCATGGAGACACTCACCCATGAACTGCTAAGTTGTTATTACTGGAGCTGAAAGAGAGAAAGTGTTGTCAATCACAACGGCAGTCACACAACGCGCGTGCGTGCGCGCGCGCACACACACACACACACACACAAACACACTCACACACACACACACGCACACACACATGCACCCCCCCCCCCACACACACACACACACACACACACACACACACACGCGCTAGTTTGTTTGTCCAAACAAACTAGGACACTAATAACACAATATAGAATTATACTTTTTACAAATAAAGATTTTGACTTTGAGAAAAACTGACAAGACTTCAAGAAAGAAACAGTCTATCCTTTTGCATCAAAACTTGCACAATTTAGCTGAGAAGTAGCGGTAGCAGGGCTAAAACATTCAGCAGGAGAATTTTCATAATTGCAGGCTACATGCACAGGAGTAAAAAAAATATTTCTTGGCACGCATATTATCCTCCATGACCATGACAGCGCAATGCCCCCTTCAAACTTCTCAGTATTTGGCTTTTACAGTAGGCGTGATACAATTGTCACATGCATACAGTATGTACAAGTACCTGTGCAAAGGGCTGTACAGTAACAGCAACATGGTGATCCCAGAAGCAGTGGCCAGAATCGAACGCATCCAAAAACTGAGTTGACAGAAGTTACAGTACTGGATGATGGCGATGATGGTGGCACAGCACAAGAACATTGTCAACTAGAGGAAAGAGGGTAAAAACGAATTTCAACTTCAACAACTAGTAACCTCTTAACTAACTTGTAAAGATAATTCAGAGATGTGCTTTTAAATATATTATACGTTTGAAGATATTTGGCTAGTCCCACCTGGCTCTACCCCCCGCCTGCTGACAAGACTGTATAAGAAACTGAGCACCTTTGTCTTCATGGGTGGTTATCCAGCACGTGTTTGTTACTGCGTCACTATTACTTTGCGTATTTTTGCGACTGCAGCATGCAGATTGCTAGCTAGTGATGTCTACACTCCCAAAAATGCCTGTTACCGTTATAGAATTCATGTAATGATTGAAATGTTTTTGCTATATTTACAACTACGCCCTCTAGTCCCACCTGTTCAAGGCTAGATCTGAGTGGTCATTTGTCACACAGATTAGATCAACCCTGGTTTACCTGAAGAGGTAGCTGAACACCGCAGGTCAGGTGGGACAAGACCGAAACAGCCGGTAGGGAGACCAACACTGCCCCAATCATGTGACGAGCGGCCCAGCCCGATACCACCAAAAGCAGGGAACGGGTACAGCTCATCACTTCCTCCAGATAGAAGGCCATGCTACAGGAGAGGAAAGTCACTCAGTCTCATTCACAGAAACGGGATCAAACTCATTTGTTCTCAAAACATTCTTTCCTTTTGTCACTGCAAAATTTTGGAAAAGACTGGTTTAAGCAAAGTTTTTTCAAAACAATTTGCACGGTTGTCATATAGAGGGGAAAACGGTTTGTTTTGGTTGATGTCACTCACGATGACCACCGTTTTTCGACATGAGCTAAATTTTATTTTGCTCCCTTTACATACTGTGATCAGTCTCACTTCAGAGCACACATCCCCCCTTTTCCACAATCCACTAATATTGTCATTGCACCTCCTTATCCTGTGATGACTTTCTACATACTTCTGACTAACCTAAACCGTGTTTTCATTGCTTTCATTATTATTGCTTTGGGTCAAGACTTATAACTAAGTCTAGACTATGATTACAACTAAAAGAACATTTTAGTAATTTTTGCCATCTACTGAAACTGGCACAGTCAACTGGGATGGGTTCAAACACAACGACAACCGAGTGAGAATAAGTGGTATAGAAGATGAATAGATGGATGGACAAATTAAACATCACACCCACAAAACAAACCAAAGCAGATGGTATTCTCGAACGGGATGAACATCTCTCACAGACATTCCCTTTTATTAACTGTATTTGGGTTGCTGACATTGACATTCTGCATTATACAACATTCTTAAAAAAAGCACCACGTCCCATCACTGGTGAGTTATTTTAACAACAGGCCTGCAGGCTACTCATGTGGTCCTTGGAGGCAACCTGGTGCCCACGGGCACCACATTGGTGACCTCTGATCTATTGTATTTAAGTAGGCTCACCGTATTGAGAGCACCAAGGAGGCCAGCTCCAACAGGCCGGCCAGAGGGGCCACAGCAAGTGACGCAGAAGATGGGGGGCCGACAGTGGCTGAGCTCACCAGTGGGGGGAGGAAACATGCCAGCGTGAGGGCCAAGAAGACAAAACAGCTCAAAAGAACGTCAAGGAAAGAGCTGAACGTGCAGCTTGCAAAGGTCTGTTCTTGGACCTGGTTTTTCACCTAAAGGAGAAGAATGAGAGAAGTGAATGAATGTCTTGACTCAGCCTGAAAGTCCATCTCACTGCACCAAGCATCACACGTGCTTCCTTGCTGTATATGAACGACCTATACGGATGCTGAAATATATAAAACATATCTAACAGTTTCCAAGTATGTTGACTGAAAATCACATACAGGTATATTTTACACATGACTCGTAATTCAAAACACTCCGATCTTAAATCATCTTTTCCCATTGAAATGAATGCAAATGCCATTAATTTGTACCAGCCTCTCTCCCAAAACAAAAAAAAAATGTGTTTGTATTTTTAGAAAGCAAAAATTGTAGTATACTTTATTTTATTTTTTTAAAAACAGCACAATCAAATAAACACATAGAATTTAAAGATTTAAACAGTTTGGCCATAATGATTTAATGCCTGCGATTGGCTGCCAACTAGTCCAAGGTGTACCCCACATACAGCCCAACGACGGCTAGGATAGGCTTCGGCACGCCCCGCAACACTTGTGAGGATAAGCGGATCAGAAAATGGATGGATGGATGGATGATTTAATGCAGCAATCCAATTCAATGTGCTTTGCCCGCCTTGGCCACCGGGAGGCAGGACAGTATACAGTGCATCTATGTGGCCATCAGGGAACCTTCTACTGCTAATATGAGCGATCCAGCAATGTTGTAATATTAGCTACTGTGACTTATTGTGTATAGTTGGGCTGACTGCCACCATACAGTGCACGTATCTCAAATTTGAGCTCACAAGTCAGAGCAAAAAACTGTCCAAATGATGATGGCTCCTATCTCGAAAAACCCGTAATTCAGGTCACTCGAACATTTTAAAAAGCAAAATTAGTAACATAAAAATAGGCCATTCAACCGCTGGGTTCAAGGTTACTTTCAAGTCTGCGTGGAAATAGGATACCTAAAGAGGTCAAACCTCAAAATGTTCCAAGCAAAAACATTTAAAAAAAGAAAGAAAAAGAAGAAACAAACAGAATCTGAGATACGCTTGCTTGTATTTGCTTTGCTTGTAAAGAGACAAATGTGACTGTCAAGCAAACAGGGTAAGCGTTTGCTTGAGAGTCACATTTGTAAAATGACCAAAAAATAATGGGGTGGCATGGCTCAGCGGTCGAGTGGTCGTCTCCCAACTCAGAGGTTGTGGTTTCGATCTGCAGTCCTTTTAATGATGTCAAAGTGTCATTGAGCATGATAGTTAACCCCCCCCACCCTATCCCGATGCTGCGTTATTAGTATGAGAGTGAATGTGAAGTCAGTGTGACGCGCTTTGAGTGCCTTAATTGGTGAAAAAGCACTTTATAAGTGAAAGACCATTTACCACATATGCCAGTTTCATCTTTCAGTTCACACCACCAGTTTTGTCTTATGTCAGACTGGCAAGGTCCATAAGGACAGCTTAATTCATTAATTAATCTTTTAGAAAGAGCATGAACTACGTGGGTGCAACAAGCAGTAGCAGTCTTTATGCATTCTCACTTGATGTGGTTTGAAGATGAACAACATGAAGTCAGTCAGCTATGAAAAGCTAAACTTCATGAATGCAAACTATAGCAGGTGCTTCTGGCAGCCTAATACGAGGCTGTCATGAAACAGCAGTTGGTAACATCTGAATAATTATAATGTGGTGAAAACAACAATTGATCATTTTCTGCAAAATGTATTAGGGACTTTTGTCAAATGGCCATTCTCATGCCAGACTACTGCATCTCTGATAAGGCAGAATCAAATTGTCCTGAGTTCTAAATTTGAAACTCTCACAGAACATTGTACTTTCTCTGACATGCCAGTTCTCCCTATTGCAACAAATTACACACAGTGAAAATTACTGAGTATTATTTAGGAACACTGGCGCAACAGCAGGGGGCCACACGCTTGTGACGTCTTGCAAGTTACTTGGAGGATCATGGCTTTTTTTTTTTTTAAGCGTGTCGGGCTAACCTCGACTGGGCCTTCTACTTGGAAATAAGTGAGAACATCAGCAAAAAAACTATTTGCACGAGGAGACGATATATATATATATATATATATATATATATATATATATATATATATATATATATATATATATATATATATATATATATATATATATATATAAAATAATGACACATTTTCATATCACTTCTCCACATTGTGGAAAATTCTTGGTGTTTACGCAAGTGATGTGATGTGTTTGCACCTCGTCTTTGTAGCTGCTGCGATATGCTGTCTCCAGGGGTTGGTCTAGAAAGTTGAGGCTGATCTTGTTGATGGGTGGTTTGAAAAAATAATCCTTCATCAGACTGGAAACAGGAGAGAAATACCAAATATGTAGTATATACAGTATATATATCTAAGAGAAAATAGAACACCACCAAAAATATTGAAGACACTGCTAGTGCTCAATCGCGCTGGAGCCGCCGCGAAATTCTGGCAACAGGTGCCGTACGATATTTTTAAAAAACTAGAATTTCAGCCCTTTTAAATTCGGAGGTAATATGTTTAAGATAAGAAAACCTTATTCGTCTCACAATTTAGAATCTGCAATGGGACATTTCTTTCACAGAAAGTCTGCCTACTATTGGATAGCATGACTTATAGTGGTTAGCAGCTCTGCCTCACACTGTGACCCGAATGAAGGGGCCCTAAACATGGGCGATAGAAAGTGGATGGATGGGCTACCCTCCAATCCTTGAGAAATAAAATGACTCACACAAAGTCTGACCTTATTTTCTTAAGCTACAATATCAAAAGTGGAGAATAATGACATTGTTTAAAAACAGAGGTCACCAACATGGTGCCAAAGGACCACATGAGTAGCCAGCGGGATGTTCTAAAAATAGCTCACCAGTGCGAGGACATTGTGATTTTCTAGGAATGTTGTAGAAATAATCATTTACAAATGCACACACTGGCAGTATTATGAGACATCTTTAACATGATTAGAGTCTGACAATGAATATCATTAAGTATGAATAACAACACATGCTAATATTTTTTAAAGGTAAATTGAGCAAATATGTTGTTTCAGACGTGCAGCAATTTGGTAGCCCTTCGCTCAATCAGTGCACAAGAAGTATCTCACTCTCAAAATGGTTGGTGACCCCTGATTCAGAACATTTCACCATTGCTATGCAAATTAAGTCATGCTTCACTGGCATTGGTAGCTGACAAATTCCACTTGCTCACCTGTCCTCTCTGATAACATCGACAAAGTGGACGTCGCTCTTTTCTCGAATGTTCTTGTCACGCAGTTGAATAAGGGCAGAGTGCTCCATGCCTGTACCCGGTGGTCCAGCGCCAACTGCCATGGCAACACTGGCGCCGGTCATCGTGCTCGTGCTCGTCTTCTTCTCTTTCTCCTGGAGTATGTCACACAAAGAGCTCTGACTTGCCGTTACTGGATCATCCAGTGTGGGGCTCAGGAGGCCATTGGCCGTCCTGATGCTGTTACCGGGAATGAACTGGAGACAGACGACAAAGAGAATAAAGATACAAAGACAAGTCTTGAAGGAGTGACAGACACATTCACTGTTGCAGGTATAGCAGCACCTTAGCACTGTTAATCCTGCGCTCATCCTGGCAGCCGTTTTGCGCAGCGACTTCATCACTCTGTTCTGCTGCTGGAGAACGGACCTCAAGGCGGGAAGCAGATGGTTGCTGGAGAACAGAAAACTTCACACGTCAATGGTTTGGCTTCTGGACTTTATTTACTTTTGGTCAGTGTGGGTCATAAGACTTGTCTTGTTGTATTGAGATGTAGCTTCAGGTTATGATTTTCACCAATAGCTGTCTGTGATCCAGACTAATACGGATATTTTACATTCAGGAAATAGCCACGGTAAAATTAAGTCAGCAGAATACACAAATGCAAATTTATTTCATTTTGGGATTAGGGTGTCGTGCAACAAAATGTGTATCAAGTGAAACTCTGTGAATACTTTTCAGATGCACTGTAATTCCGGTGTGTTCACAATTATGTGCCAACGTTAGCAATTACGCAAACAATTATGTTTTGGTTAGTTTAGCAATTAGCATGACTTCTCAATCTTTCCTCATCATCCCTTCGTGAGAACGATACTTGTTGTGTAGCTTGTTCACAGCCATGGAGGCAATGGTTACTGACTTCGGAGCAACTCCACGGCGTATTTAGCCACATCAGCTAGCCAGCAGTAATAACTGTTCATATATTTATCTGAAAGAAAAAAATACTTGGTGGCCTTTTCTACATGAGCAGTAGTTAATGAATGATCGTCACTTTATAAAGCGCCATTAAAGATTCAGCATTCCATTGTGGCCCTCATCCGCCCATAAACCAGCCAGGCCCATCGGGAATTGACCCAATGTACTCCTGGCCTGGTTATGATCAGATAAAGATATGAATGGTTATCATGTTAGAACTCCAATGGAAACAAATGGCCAAAACTGTAGTCAGTTTTTATTATAACCTACCGCTGTCTTGTCTGGTGGTTGGTTGGGCAGCAAGGGTTCAGCAGCTTGGCCACCTCCGTGGATGATTTCAGGAGCATGGTACTGTGTACTAGTGGGCAGGCTCATCCCAACAAAGTCAGTTTCCATCTGAGAACCGTACTGCACATCGTGTCCTAACTTCCTTCCTGAGATCAGGTAGGTTTTCAAGCCTGTGAAGATGCAGCAAGAAAAAAAATCTTTGATCGCAACTTTGTATTACAAGCAGGTGGTAATGCAACTCTGCTTGTTTCCCCAACTCTGTTGACACATTATCCCAGAGATCACGTTCACACCACTGTAGGACCAACAAGGAAATAGCAAACAGTGGATTATAGCGGTATCAGCCTGTCCAAATACACACTACTAACCCAACTAGATGGCCTTTGGGCTCTTACATCTGAATGTGCTACAAGTTGGCTGGCATGCGCGGAGTCAGCTGATCAGTATGAGCTGAAAAAGATTGGATTTGCTTATTTCCTGAATTTTTCAAGGTAACAAAGTGAGAACATAATCCTGAAGTGCAAAGATCTTGCCAAATTGAGGCGCAATAGCTTATTTTATCCTACACAATGTAACCTTTCATGGTTTTATTAGTATGAGTATTGTAAGAGTGACAGTTACAGAGCCATACACGCAACGCAGTCTGAGTGTCTGCACTCTGCAGCACAGCACTAAAGCGGACAGCACTTTTGTTTCCAAAACTTGAATTTGAAGGAAGGAATAAATGAGCTTTTGCTCTCATTAAGAAAAATATGCTACGGAATGAGATGTGAGAACATTTTGCTTTACGAACCGTAAAACAATACATAAGTTTAATCATGTACTTCAGTCAATGCAGCCAGATGAAAGTCAATCTCTCTTTCTGACATTGATTTCAGAAAGAGCCCGCCACAACAAGTCGGCTCTGTGCTGCCATCTGCGGAAGGTGGAGGAAAGTGGGAGCTTCACCTTTGCTTTTTGAAAAATCATGAAAATCTTGAATGCCGATAGTTGAGTGAATCGATTTTTTTGCACACCCATAATTTTGACTTGCAACTTGCTTGACAAAAACTCCTCAAAGACTCGACTTTGACTTGGCATTCATCAGGCTTAACGTCTTGTATACATTTGAAAATCAATTTTTCGAATACTTTTGACACTTGATTATTTTCAGGAGAATATGTATAGTGCCTTTGGTCAATTAATTTTTACTTTACCCTAACAAAAAGAGATGAACCCATTTCCCCATTATAAATCGAATGAATGTAATCCAAGGAAACATATTTGATTAAGGGTTCGGCCTGTTTTAGATGTGACAAACATTCTGTGGATCCGCACGTGGTAGCATGTGCGTCAGTCTGATGCTGAGTGGGTGTGCTCATGAAACAGTTTGTGTACTAGAGTATATTTGCTAAATTTTTACTAAAACAAACAAAGGGAAACAAAATGTGTTTGCAAATATGTTTTATGTGTGTGGTTAGCCACTACCAATTACATTTTCCAGACAGCATCATTACCACTGAGAAAATCATTTAAACCATTTGTCCTGCTGGTTTCCAAATCAAGTTTACACACTCAGCTGCCCAATTCAACCACACAAATCATAAAGTCAGTCAATGTGTGACATTGAAATTCTGTTAATTGTTTTTATTTTGCAAACACACACAAAGAACAGCAAATTGTTAATTGCTGAACCAATATCCATCACTGACTTTTACCACAGTTCTTTGTCCGGCTTGTTTATCCTCCTAAAATTAAAATGAGTCTTGACGCGTGACAAAAGACATTTTTATCTGAGTCAGCAAGTAGAGTCGACTCGGCAGATATTCTCATCTTTTATACCAGCAGCAGACCTTACTGTGGGATGACCGACATGCAGCAAGATGACATGACTCCTGGCAAAAGACACCCATAAGGAAATACCCTATGCATCATCCGCTTGTCTGACTCAAGGAATATGGCATGTTCTAACCCACACGTGCATGCACAAACACAGACCGACAGAAAAAATTGACATTTCCTTTTAGGACTCATTTAAAGTAGTGCAATGTTGTAGCAATATATTTGCCCCACGTATCTTATTAGAAAACAAGCCAACAATGATCTTTCATATTCACACGTAAAGTCACACTGGTGTTCAAAAAATGCTCTCACTTGAATGAATGAAGAAATGAATGAATGGGAGCAAGCATAACCGTGCCGTGAAATTCCACATGCGCACCAGAAGATCATAAACACCATAGACACGCACCTCAGAAAAACACTATTCTATCGCACACTCTCTAACTTCTGACTACCACGCATGCACATATCGCACTTGCACTGAAAAAAAATTCTAAACGAGAAATGCTGTGCTGTATAAATCATTTTTAGAAATAATTTTACAAAGGACCATATTTTCTGCAGCCAAGGCATATTTTAAACTGAGGTCGAGAGGCAAGAATAATGATGTTTTCTACTTTGAGACCTTCAATAAAATTATAGAAATAAGTCGCTCTTGTTCCGATAGAGATATATGAAAAATATTTTGGTTTTCTTGTCATTCTCGGCTGAATTAAGTTTCGTGTGTTTGGCTCTTTGTTATCTCATTTTATGCAGAGTGGTACCTCTACTAACGAACGTGTCTTCATACGAAATTTTCTCCTTACAAAACGCCTCAACGGGGAAATATTGCCTCTTGTTACGAAAGAAATTTGAAGATACGAAAAGTAAAAAATACAGTATGGACTGCTAGTCGCAGCTCCGAGTTTCCTGAACGCAACATACTGTACTTCTAGCTGCTCTGCCATTGGCTACTACCGAGCATCATCTTGGCATACCATTGGTTAAGAGGGACCTCGTATCTGTCTATGAGTGTAGATAGACAGATTGACAGATAGATCTGTGTCTATGCAGCGTCCTCGTCATTCGCCCCTCTTTCCATGTGGTGTTCCGATAGTTTTACATAAATGTGAATCACCCAGAAAAAGTGTTCACCAGTCGGGCAATCAATCGCTCACTCTGCTGATGTTTGCCTTGGACATTTTCGAAGGATTGTTAAAAGCCGACAAAAGTGACTGTCCTTGGATCAGTTCTTTACAAAACGCCAGGCAAAATCCACTTCTGAAAGAGAACGTGGACTAAAGAGGGCAAAAAACGATGAGGACGCAGTTAAAAGTTAAATGACCATCATTTTTATTCTTTACTCTCTTCTTTGTTTTTTTATATTATGCACAACTCTAATTTATTGTGCAAAAATGTAATTGTAACATGTATTTGTTACATATTCTAATGCATTTTTATGCTTTAGAAACCATTTGTCAGATTTTTTTTTTTAGATTTTTTTTTGGTGGGGGGTGGGACGGATTAGGGCATTTACATGGAAACCTCGTCTCTACTTACAAAATTTTCTACTTATGAAATTTCTTCCAGAACCAATTAATTTTATAAGTAGAGGTACCACTGTATTTCAGATTTCGCTCCTACCTTGCCTTTTGCCAGCGCTTTCAGTTTTTGTGTTTTGATTCCCTGGCTCTTTGTTGCCAGCAACTTCTATTTGTACTTGGTCGGTCCTTCATTTTTCCTTAAATATTTTTTGTTACAGATTTTACCCGTAAATTGGGAATTTCTCCATTGTGAGACAAATAAAGGTTTTCTTCTCTCAGATGGTCGCCTTTTTTTTTTAATGCCTTACTATATACATAGTCGTGACAACTAAAACTGACCAAGGATGAAAACCCCCCCGACGTAATTCAGTTCATTCTTCCTTGAGTAAGATAAAAGCTTAGCACCTGATTTAAAAAGGTTCTTGACAAGGTTCCAGCAACACTGAGAACAAAAACCCAACTGTTGTTGCAAGTTAATTTAAACAGCACACAATTTATGGCTAAACTCTCTTACTGTATTAACCAAAACTTTTATGTCACTCTTGACTTTCCTCTCGCTGCCTGGAACTGAGAGTAAACAGCACCGAGACTAAAAATAGATTTTGACTTGCTTTCTTTCTTCACAGACTCGGCCTTAAAATTGTCCAACTTTTACTTACAGTATCTACCGTGTACCGTTCTAATCTTCAACCACTGAAACTTCTGTTACCTTGCCGCGCCTACATCCATCATCACCTCACACTGCCTGCCTATCTTTATATTTGTGCCTGAGTTACACTCTCAATTTTTCATGTCTTCCTATAAATTTAACCCTTCTCCCTGAGGTCTTGTTTTTTCTACTCCACTCCCTTTCCTACCCTCCAGTTTTCTGCCCAGTCGGTGGCAGGTCTTGAGAACAGGCGCTTGTGCAATACCAGATCCATATTTGGACAGGCCGATGGAACTGTGGGATGAGACTCTCACATGATACTCCTTCAAATACCCTTCCGTTCCGCTTCCCTTTCCTCTTTTTGATTTTCTTTTAGTGCAGATGGTTACTTCGGACCTCCCATTCACCATGTGTATAAATGTGTAAATTTACCAAGAGTCAGTTGGGAGCAAATAAAAATATATCAACTAGGGGTGTGCATCTCTCCACAAAAGACGATTTGATGCAATTCTTAATTCACGTGGGTATAAAATTGTGGAATCGTGGAATCGATTCGATTTGATTCAGTATGATTATGATTTGGTTCAATATGGACCTGCTGTAGCTTTTGTCATGCCTATTAATGTGCAACATGTAAAACCTCTCCAGAGCCCAAACCATCCAAGTTAATTAAATTCAAACAACAATATTTTTACAGTAATTTTGTGTGTGTGTGTGTGTGTTTTAAGCACCTGCCAGCGAACAACTATGTGTTGCACTCTCAGGT
>CAAKHF010007220.1:0-12036 GCA_901007745.1 Hippocampus kuda
TAAGTATTCAATTCATCCATGCTGGTAAAACTAGTGACTATAGTCCGCTAAAATATCTCCAGTAACAGCAGAAACTGCACTGAAACAAGTGTTCCCTTTTGGAAAAATTAAGATGGTGCTTAATAAAAAATTACGCACCATATTATTATTAAATACATAAATAATCATTACACCAACTCTTTGAGGCAAAACCTATTGAGATTTTGGCCTATATAAAATAAATAAATAAATAAATATAAAATAAATACATTTATTTATTTGATCGGAATCAGGCCAAAGACGCACAGAGAGGGAGGGGGGGGGTGCTCTGCTGGACAGGTGAGTCTATCAGATCTCAAGGCTAATTTTACTTGTGAGGCTGTTCCCAAAATGCAATCGGAGCTTACAGTAAGATTGAACTTTTGAACTCTTTATAATTTCTATTATCTAGTCCAGGTAAAGTCCAGGGGAGGAAGCCCCATCATAGTCAAGAGGATACTAATGTGATGTGTGTAGTTCTTCATAGCCTCTTCATTTTGCTGTCAAAGTGCACGGAATTGATGGGTTTTTAATAGAATGTAGAAAAAAATTTCTCCCGGGGGGGCATGCCCCCGGACCCCCCTAAAGGGGCTGTGTTCCCCTTGGGGCTAAGCCCCCCTTGTTCTTGAAACCTAGTGACGCCCCTGTGTATACACTTTTAAAGGTATTGATGAGTGAGGCTTCTGGACATGGTGGTTTTCATCTAGTGGCAGAAACGGTAATCCCATGGGCTGTATTCCCTTTTCTTTCATTGGCAGTTTAAAAAAAACATACATGTTGCACTTGCTTTTGCAGCTTTTTTTACAAAGAACTATAGACCCGCGGCCCTCGTGAGGTTAAAAGCATTTCAGATAATGGATGGATGGATATGTGTGCATGCCCATGAATGAAGCAATATGAATTTCAAATAATGCAGATTTGCAAAGGCCGTCATCCGAACTGTGATATTGGACTACACTGAGAAGGAGCCTGTTCAAGTTTTCTCAAAGCCTGTCGCAGCGAAGATGCGGTCTGTTTTAGCCATGACATTGCAACACAAAAGAAGACATCAGAAATGTATGAGCACAAAGTCCAAATGAAACGGGGCCCCATTAAAAAAAGAAAATCTGGCCCTGTAGTTCAGCGGAGAGAGTGTTTTGTGCTCAACCTTGCAGAATAATTTTAGAATAATGTTTCAGGGTGCACTCCTTGCCTAGGCTATAATTAATGCAGGCAGCACAGAAGTTGTGGTTTTGCTCACCGTGAAGAGCCCCATGTAGATGGAGGCCCCTGCTTGTGCAGAGACAAAAGGCGCACAGCTTCCCATTTAATGTCAAAGAAGATCAGGAAAGTAGACTGTTGACTATCTCTTTTTCCTCTTGCCAAAAATTTGTCGTTTTTCACATTCTTCACAAGCAAAATGAGGAACACAATAAAGATTTGGGGAGTAAGACTAAATAGTAAGCCAAGTCAACGCAAGTTTAAAGGGCGATGCTCGGAAATATTGAGGCATACTGAATGAGACCTTGGACAGGCAGGTGTTCAAATTGCAACGGGGGTACATGCATCGAAATGGTTTATAGCGCGAATGGTTGTTCTACGCTGTGTGCCCTGCGATTGACTAGCGACCAGTTCAGGGTGTACCCCGCCTACTGCCCGAAGACAGCTGGGATAGACTCCACAGCGCCCCCTTGTGAGGATAAGCGGATCAGAAAATGGATGGATGGACGGATGTTCCATAAATACCTACAAAGCAGTGAATAACTTTGTTCACTGCATTAAAATAGCTAACATGCAAGCTAATGTACCATCGGTGATAATATGAGTATCACCATCAGGGATCTGATTTGACTTGATGACACACAGTTTATCAAAAATGCTCATAAGTTTTTATTTGAAAGGATCGGAACACACAGTCGGACATCTTGTCGATGGACATTTAACAGTTACAGGCCACTCCACATTATCCCTTCACATTAACATGGTCAATTTTCATACATTATTACCGTGTAACAGT
The DNA here is from genome assembly GCA_901007745.1 of Hippocampus kuda. Classification (NCBI taxonomy): domain Eukaryota; kingdom Metazoa; phylum Chordata; class Actinopteri; order Syngnathiformes; family Syngnathidae; genus Hippocampus; species Hippocampus kuda. The sequence continues at coordinate 2,015 of CAAKHF010007220.1, forward strand.
GTTACTGACTAGGCTTGTTTGCTGAAAATGTGATAAATTCTGCTGTCGGTTTAATAATTCATGTAAGTGCCTTTCTTCACAGTACGTTTAAGAGTACCTTGGCAATTTGTGTAATGATTTCTTAAAAATGTATTTTATTGTTTTAATGACCTTAAAATTGTACCAGCACACATAGGCTGTGGTACAATTGCATGTTTTCCCTGCTCTTATGGTGCCTCTGATTTTGATGAAATGTCTATAACTTGCTCCATGGAGAAATTCTCACCACACCCTCCCGTCTCTCATCTACACATTTGCTAATTCAAACACATATCACTGATCATCGTAAATTTTCTTTCAGTTGGGTTACATTGCATTTTATTGCTTAAAGCTCACAGGCAGGCTCAAAAAAAAAAAGTCGTTTTGGTGAATGAGACAATTGTCTCGAGCAGAGAAGGGCCAATATGTTACATTCCATAATAGCAGACTGCAACAGAATAAGCTTCCCATGGAACCCAACAACTCCAACAGATTTCCTTGAAACTTGCACAGGCTTGACCAGATTTTTAGTCACTCTTCATACATCCGTTGGCAGTCTATGTGTCAATCATTAAAGCAACATCTTTAATTGCACTGTAAAAGAAAACAGTAAACCAGTTGTTCTTAACCTTGTTAGAGGTAACGAACCCAACCAGTTAATATGCACGTTCAACGAACCCTTCATGAGTGAAAAATAAATGCATATATTTTTTTTATAAATCCAAGATATATATTAAAAAATGCATTTATTAAAAACAGAAAAAAATACATTTCAAGAGATAAGTATACTGCACTTTTTTTTTTTTTTTAATTGTACGACGTACTATCACGACAGTCACTTGGTGACTACTGAGCGAACTAAATTTCCCACAGCACTGATTGGACAAGCAATGTAATGTGATCAACTGCAGCCAGTGATGACCAAGCGGGAGTGTCATAACTAATTGACATGTTGAGTCTCGTGTCTTACCGCCTTACCGCCTTGCAGAGGCTCCGTCGAACCCCTGAAATAGATTCACTGAACCCCTAGGGTTCAGTTGAACCCAGGTTAAGAACCACTGCAGTAAACCTTGCCAGAAATATTAAAGTTGACTAGATTTTAGCCAAAATGTTGAGTTTGCTATCAGTGGTTGAGTGTTGTGAACATTGATATTGCACTAGCTCACAGAAACGGTATTGTATTTAAGGACTATCAAGATTTATCAAGACTTTGTTGGATTATTGACAATGCTTGCTGTTGCTCAAGAAATATTGTCTTGATGCTGCATTCATGTGTATAGTCACCCTGGCTTTGATAGTTAATTGTTTTGTATTTTGGATTTCTTGTTATTACTGGATGATTTAAGGTTCTTGTAATGGACTTTTGCCATTTTGTTTTGGCATTTTTTTGGGATTCAAGACTACATTGTTGTGTGCGAGTGTTTTTTGTTCATATTGGCTTTTCCTGGTTTCGTGTTGTCAGCGCTTTCTGTTTACATTTTGTCAGTCCTTCGTTTTTTGGTAAATAAATATTTTTTGCACCGTCATTTGTCTGAGTCTATGTTTGTGGGATCTGCTAACCATCTGTTCCGTTTACGGATCATGTCTAAAACAAAACAAAGCTTGTTTGTGAAAAATGGACCATTTTGACCACAGCGTTCCTTTAAGGGGCTAAATACTTTCTGCCTGGCATATGGAAGATGTCAATCCAACAAAACTAATACAAATCTAGGTTGTCACTGAAATAGATATGGATAGAAGAAGAAAGACTTTCTAGACAGGTCTGAGGAAAAACCTGAATGTACCATACTTGATGATCTTCACTTGGATCATCCTTCCCTCCCATCATGGCTTGAAAAAGTACAGTCCAAGAGGCCAGCAGTTTCTTTTAGCCTGACAGATTATGATTATTATTCTTTTGGGTGTGAAAAGGATAAAATCATGGTGGCCCGATTGATTAGCGCATCAACCTCGCAGTAAAGAGGTGGAGGGTTCGATTCCGTCTTCGGCCTTCCTGTGTGGAGCTTGCCCGCGTGGGTTTTCTCCAGGTACTCCAGTTTCCTTCCACATTCCAAAAAACATGCATAGCAGGCTGATTGAACACTCAAAATTGTCCGTAGGTGTGATTGTGACCGCTAATAGTCGTTCGTCTCTGTGTGCCCTGCGATTGGCTGGCAACCAGTTCAGGGTGTCCCCCAGCTAGTGCCCGAAGACGGCTGGGATAGGCTCCAGCACGCCCGCGACCCTTGCGAGGATAAGAGGATCAGAAAACGGATGAATGGATGGATGGGTTCAATCAAAATGTGCCCATATACAGTACAGGTATTTCATCACACGCCCCCACTGGGCTGCAGGTCATTTGGAACCGAGCCACAAAGAGACAGACATTTCTTAGTTGAGCTCAGCTGTGAGTGTACATAACACCCAAAAACTTGCTGGTTGCTGGACAGCCCACGCTGAAACGTGAGATGCAGCTACCTCCGTTGCTGCCCATGCTGTGGGCGTGCCAGCGTGGCACGGTGTAGAAAGGCTGCAGACAAGGCCATTGGCTCCATGCGAGGAGGGCTGCGTCAGAAGATGCGGGATCTTGGTCTCGCTGATCAGCGGCAAGACAAGGGGGACTCACACCAACACCATTATGAGACTGTGTCATAACCCTTGTCGTTGTAAAGCATCAAGCTGTAATATGATATGAGTGTGTGGAAATGTGGCGTGCGTGAACATTTTTTTGAAGGACAGCCCATTTTTGTGCCAGAGTGGCAGGTTTAGTTGGACTTCCAGGAGAGAACCCAGCTAAACACACAGTAAACGAGTTTTCATATGGAGGGAGATAAATTTCATATTTTGCAACTCAAGCTCCGAACACTCATTCGGCCAAATGCATCATCAAAATGTAAATCATGATGGCAAGGGGGAGAAAAGAGCCCGTGGCTGTTACCTCACTCAGGGAAATCTGTCTTGGTTGACGACAAATAGGAAGTTCAGCTACTGTTTGTTAGTCCCTGGTAGGCATTCAAGTATTTTTGCTTCCTGAGGATTTCCTGAGGCGATGGTACGTGCAGGGGGTCACCGGAAGTCTCAGGAGCCAGGGGTGTAGTTAGAGTGTGCGAGAGCTAATTTCCTATCTCAGCCTAGTACCTTAGCATGTACTTGTGCTTGCACATTCAGGACTCCAGTCCAGTTTTTATTATAATTCATCTTTTAAGAAAAAAAAAAAAGCATTCAAGCAAGCAACAACTTTTTTTTCTTTTAATTGTAGGGTGAGTGTTGCAGCTCTGCAACCAGTCTGGCTAGTCTGGCTAGAATGGCTCACACCAACTTATTGATCAACCAAATAAGAAAAGGAAAAAAAGAAGTTCATTTTTGAACTGTGAAGTTAGTTTAAAGTTTTGAATTATGACCTCATTTTAAAATTTGTGAACTTAACTTTTCATGAGTTTGTGTATAAAAATGAACTTTCCCAACAATGTCAACATATTATTTGCTATGAGAGCAAAAGAATTGGAACACTTTGTCATAAAGGAGCATAAACCTTGCTCAATGGTTGTATGTGTGTGTTTGATTTATGTCTGGCCTTTTCATAGATGCATTGCCTTTGTGTATTAAGAACAAAATACATATTATGATTATTAATGTTATTATTAGCAGCGGTGAAGGTCAAGAGCACAGTGGTTATTGAGGGACTGGGTAACCCCAGTTATGGCGGTGGCGATGAGGAAGTTGCGCTGGTCTTAGAGAAGGATGAGGAGGAAGATGAGATGGTTTTATTGGGAGACAAGGAAGAGAATGAAGCAGGAACTGGCAATAGCCACACCGGTAGAGATGTGTGAGAGGCTGCTGCACTGCAGGCAATGTCTTATGCAAACAAATCATGTTTCTCCATAGCTCAATAAAGGAAGCGATTGATGCGTATGAAACCCAAGCCTAAAAAAAAACCAAACACTGTTTCAAATGCCATGCAAAATCCTAAGCCACCATTGACTTTGACGTTTAACGACCTTTACACAACAGGTGAAGTGCCATTTTGACACAAATACAGGAAGTAGAAGGACTAATGCAAGTTTATAGAAATAACTGTCGCTAATTAGTAAATGTCTAAGAAATAACTGTTGACATTTGGATGTGAATAAGGGGACAGATAGAGGGACTTAATTCACAACTCAAGCCAAAGATCACAATGGTCATACCACGAACCAGGAAGTAGCCAGTGAACTAAGAAATAGATGGACAAATCAGCATTAATGTGTAGTTTCAGGATTTTAACTTGTTTTTGGCCTTGGTGGAAGTTTGCACTGGAGGAAGACATGGAAGTGGATGTTCACTCTCTTCCCATCACAGTCCCACAGAAAAAAAAAATCCTGCACCCAGTGAAATTAACTCCCACTCCCGTCCTGCTCCGCTTCCGAATGACTCCCACTTCCATTTGGGAGGTCAGCTACATTAAAAATGTGCATCAGTCTGAGTTTTTTTGGTGTCAGGTTTCGGGAAAGCTCTGGACAAAATTGGACTCCAGAAAATGTGAACTTGGGAAGAATTGACAAAAACGGTTTATTAACAAAAATACATCACAAGACTGACAAAGTTCAACAAAGAACGCTGGTGCAACACCAGGAAAACGAAAGAACCCAAAACTTAAGGATAAAAATATAAACAGACATTGCTTGTCATTAAAGAGATAAGAAGAAACTCAAACACATATAATACAAAAATCATGACCATAACTACAATGAAAAACTACTTACAAAGGCAAGTGCAGAAAACCTGGTGGGAACATGAAGAACAAGAATGTGGACTGTCTAGACAAATTCAACACTTGGTGACAATCGTGAACAAGACGAATTATCCGACCAAAACATAACAACAAAGGAATCCTTAGTCAGCTCACTACATTGGCAGCAGGTGTGCAAACTGGAAGGAAGGCCCTCCTCTGCCACCTGCTGGAGAGACACAAGAACAGGATGAAGACATTTGGTCTTCCTACCGGATAATCCCACTCCCATCGAGTCCTGTGAACCATCATGTACCGTCCCAATCCCATGATGAAAGGTAAAACTGACTGACAGCCATCCCGTGGAAATCCCGCGGGATTCCCCAAAAAATGTCAACCTCTAGTTTGCACTCCCATAAGAGGCTTTCAAATTATAAACTGCCATTGCAACATTGCTACAACAACAAATGAAGTGGTGGCCTTAAACTTTTGCAGAGTGCTTTAAATCACGGACAAGTACCAACAAATTCCATTGGTGCCCTCAAAACACCAGCACCCTCAAAGTTGCATGTGAACCAGTTGACTGAGTCGAGGCCATCTGTGGCCGAAAACCTTGAATAGAAAGAGGACTCAATGATGTGTTTGTCCACTCCTTTGCTCATTAAGGATCAACTATTCATGCCGGGCCCTGTGGATGACAAAGAAAGCTCACAACTGCTCATTTTCACCAAGCGGAGGCTCGTTTTTTCCTCTTCCTCAAAGGCCTCCCTTCATTAGAATTCTCCTCTTAGAAACCCAAGTCAGTTAGCCCAGCGAAGGGAAACTCAAAGTAGGAACCTTTCTATTGCCAGACTGGCCCACAGGGAGGACCAACTTGCTTACCATATGTCCAGCATTTAAATTCGATCGTTTCGATTTGCGGAGAAAGAAAGGCACCTCCCTATCAATTCATCAACTTGAATGATTCAGATTTTGCCTGCTGGTGGCCGCAGTTACGTCATTGGCAGCTCATAAATGGGTCATTCCGCAATTGGAGGGCATTTCGCCTTCAAAATTTTTGAAAAATAAACCTTCACTTTTTTGATTTGATGCTACACATCAAAAGCTTGATTAGCTCATCTTATGTCAATTGTACAATTTTAATTACATGATTCATTTGGTGTTTACAATACCTGACACTGTACTCACACTAACAGGGATGCTAATCGGGATGAATGTTTGCTTTCAGGGGTAGAAGATGGCTTTTTAGCTAGCTGTTACTGCTGACCAAGAGCACAAACCCACGCCTATAAATAAGTAAAAAAAGTATTTTTAAAAAACAATTGTCTTATTCTAATCATATGCACACCAGGGTTTGCATGCGATACAGCGAGCTATTCAATCAAGGTTAACTCTATAAACATGTGTAAAATAGAAGATGGGGCATACTTTTGTTCTACCCATGCTTTGCAAAACCGTTTGATGATGTCGAGTCAGGCGAATCATGTGATTCAATGCTTTCCTGTTCGACCATGCTAAAAAGGTTATGATGACAGGGTTAATAGTTATTATTTGAAATCCGATTTTTATTAAAACAAATATTTCCACAGTCGCAAGCAATAGATTGGGAGCTGGGATCGAACCCACGACCCTATTGGTATTTGAATTTTTTGTTTTGTTTTTAAGATGTGGTCTCAAGACGAGTGCATTTTTCTCAATTACTTAATGTGTTAGCAGGGGCGTCACTAGGTTTCAAGAACAAGGGGGGCTTAGCCCCAAGGGGAACACAGCCCCTTTAGGGGGGTCCGGGGGCATGCCCCCCCGGGAGAAAATTTTTCTACATTCCATTAAAAATCCATCAATTCCGTGCACTTTGAGAGCAAAATGAAGAGGCTATGAAGAACTACACACATCACATTAGTATCCTCTTTACTATGATTGGGCTTCCTCCCCTGGACTTCAACTGGACTAGATAATAGAAATTATAAAGAGTTCAAAAGTTCAATCTTGGTTGTTCTCACTCTACATGGGAAACAGAAAGCTGCATTTTTATTTATGGAATATTCCAGCCAATTGTACTTTTCAAACCGGCTATGGTTAAATGCTGGCTTCTGCATGCCAAAACTATCTTGGGGGTAACTCTTCAGCTTCACTTGCTTGGGCACTGTATCTTTGCTGCCTAAGTCTGTGGGGCAACACCAACTTGATGCACTTGCTTCCTCATTGTCTTTCTCTCCCTCAGCATCTTCTTCTGCCTGGCCCTATACGATACATAGAAAGTAGAAACACAATAAATGAAATGAATTTCATTTATTTATTATTCATCAACATAAACATGCTGAATTAAATTACAATTTATCATATGCAATTTAAGTTAGTACAATGAGATGCAAAAGCTTCATCACTTTGGAAAAACACAAGTTTGCTGCTCAATACTTACTGTAAGCTCCGATTGCATTTTGGGAACAGCCTTGCAAGTAAAATTAGCCTTGACATCTGATAGACTCACCTGTCCAGCAGAGCGATGGTGACCGGCTGTCACCATCGCCACGTCAAATGCTAACGCAACACCTGTTGCGTTCAGGAAACCTGGGAGATTTAACATTACAATAATGGCAGGTTATCGAAATATAATTGAAAATGGCCACATTACATTGAATTTGATGGAATATATTAGCAAAAGTAAAGGAAAAATAAATACTACTTTTTTTTAAAAATATGCAATGAAATTATTTAGGGGGGCTAAAGACATTTTTAGGGAGGCTAAAGCCTCCCTAAAATAGGCCTAATGACGCCGATGTGTGTTAGTATTTCGTATGTGGATTATTTAAAATTGGATGGGTGGGATGTAAAATGTCCTCCAATTCTGGAATGACCCAAATACTGTATAGGTTGAGCGTATTGACAGACGGACAAACTTCCTTTTTTGCACTCTGCTCTGTCACCGGTCGCTTGTGAGATTAGAGAGAGTGGGGAGAGAGAGAGAGAGAGAGAGAGAGAGAGAGAGAGAGAGAGAGAGAGAGAGAGAGAGAGAGAGAGAGAGAGAGAGAGAGAGAGAGAGAGAGAGAGAATCCTCTACCCGCGCGTTGTCTACACTGGGACATCCGCGCCTATGTGGTACTGAGCGAGAGCAGGCATGACTGATTTTACGGAATGATCACACCGATTGCCTCCCGCCATATCGATGTTTGTGGTGGTGTTATCGATCGAGATTCTTCACCAACGTGATTCCCCTCTTTTCCGCCGTTTGTTGACAGACTGCAGATGTGCACGATTGGGCAATATGTAATTTTTGACACAACGCTGCTATTTTTGGAGAATTGTACTACTTTTGGGAGTTAATACTTGATTTCTCATTCTCTGACTCGTTTTTTTTTTTAACGGCGCTCTATTCTGCAGCCGAGCTGGGCATTGATTCCCCCCAATGGCTGTGTGAATTGACAGAGTGAAGATCCTCAACATTCGGAAGCTGTGTGAAGGTGAGTTCAGCATTTTTTTGGAACTCATAGCCTCCCAAAATTGAAATTGAATGTATTTACCGATAACTGCCGACGCGTTTTGTCATATTAAAGTCCACCAATGTACTGCAGTAAACCCGTTTCGCGTCAAATCAACTGGCTGCATTTTATTATTATTTTTGCCTAATATACAGTACGTAGACAATTCGTGACTGGCGAAAAGCCATATGCCCCATTCTCGTCTTCAAACGTTAGTGTCGTTTTAAATGCATTAAGTCTGTTAGAATGGAGAGGACCTGACACGATTTGTTCAGAATGTTATTTGTTTGGACATTTCCCGGTGCGTCACGACTGCTGCCGGTGCGCTTCCATGTGCATTTGCCCACACGCAAGCAAAGCGAGGACAACCACGGATTGCCATTCCACGTTATTATTTGTACGAGGTGTCTGGCGGTCATCCCTCAGCATGCTTTACGCCAGTTTGAGTGTCCCCCTCCGCTCTTGCTTTTCTTAGTCTGTTTGGGTAAATCCTCATTTATGATCGCAAACATGGATGTGGATATCTTATCTGCGGCAAAGACGTGTGCACAACGTTGATGTGTGACGTGTAACCTGCAGCTCAATTAGCAAAAGTATGCGGTACCGTATCTGAGTAAAAGAATCAAGCATCCCTTCACTTGTAGGGTCGGATGTACTTACGGTTCGACAGTCCATCATTACTAACCTCTCGTATATAAGAATGAACTAAAGATCTCGGAGACTCTACAACAGGGGTGTGAAACTCGTTTTTGTCGAGGGCCACATTATAATTACCTCGGAGGGCTGTTATGACTGTGAAACTATATAAGGAAGTCAAAAATAAATGTTTATTCAACGATAGTTTAAGTTACTGTAATCAGGGTTATGGTAACAAGAAAACTTACAATAGTTCTCTTATATATTACATATGAGAATTTGAAATTTTCATACAAATTTTAGCAAGCATCATAGAAGTCAACATGTTTGATTTGCTTTCGTGGGCCACATCAAATGATGTGGCGGGCCAGATCTGGCCCCCGGGTCTTGAGTTTGACACCCATGCTCTACAACGATCAATGGTATCTGATTCCCTGGAAAAATGTTTAAGCGGAATAATGGCCTTGTCCAAGTATATGACTTTTTTGTCATCACGACAGCTGCGTTGTCAAACTGCCAGATAAAAAAATAAAAATTGGTCTGTGTCTCCGACTGGGCAAGATTTGAGATGTCACACTCATTACAAGTCCGTAAACGACCAGGCTGTGCCCAATCGTCACATGCTTGCGACAAAATTCAGTCTCATCGCAGCTACGTTGGGGAGGCGGGATAAGCAGCTGTCAAAGTCATGTAGACAGAGGCATAATGTGCCTTGTTTCTATGGATCAGAAAAAGCAAAGAGAGTGTGGACCAATTTGTTCTTGGGGAGAGTGTGGTATGGACTGTCTTTTGAAGCGTATAATTGCTTTAATGACAACACGCTTGCTCATAAGCTACTAGCTTTTCATTTAGCAAAGGTAGCATGAGTTGAAATGCTACAAATACTTTCCAATATGCCCCTTTTTGTTCAAATCACTTTTTAAATACTGTACACCAAATTGTGATTGTGTCTCGTCATAAGTAGGAGGGTACTGTCTTTCTTTTGGTCAATGCAGAAAATTAAATCGAAGTGCGGCCCGGTAAACCAGTGGTTAGCACGTCGGCTTCACAGTGCAGAGGTACCGGGTTCGATTCCAGCTCCGACCTCCCTGTGTGGAGTTTGCATGTTATCCCCGGGCCTGCGTGGGTTTTCTCCGGGTGCTCCGGTTTCCTCCCACATTCCAAAAAAAAACATGCATGGCAGGCGGATTGAACACTCTAAATTG
>CAAKHF010007222.1:0-16111 GCA_901007745.1 Hippocampus kuda
GCTGGAGCCTATCCCAGCTGTCTTCGGGCAGTAGGCGAGGGACACCCTGAATTGGTTGCCAGCCAATCGCAGGGCACACAAAGACAAACAACCATGCACACCCACACTCACACCTAGGGACAATTTAGAGTGTTCAATCAGCCTGCCATACATGTTTTTGGAATGTGGGAGGAAACCAGAGTACCCGGAGAAAACCCACGCAGGCCCAGGAGAACATGCAAACTCCACACAGGGAGGCCGGAGCCCGGATCGAACACTGTACCTCTGCACTGTGAGGTCAACGCGCTAACCAGTCAACCACCGGGCCGCCCCGCTCTCATTATTTGAACATTAAAAAGTCTCTTACCAATATATCACTCGTCATTAACCATAACCAATAACAAAACAAAACTGTGAAGTCGACGTGCTAACCACTGGCCTACTGGGCCGCCCAGGGAGTTTCAAGTAACGAAGTAAAAAAAACTTTGTAACTGAATTAAGTACAAATTTTGGGTATGTGGGCCTTAGTGGACTTGTTATTTTTCAGCCTTTGCTGAACTCAATTCATCCTATCTTTCACTCCATGAAACACATGTTAATGCTCAGTAGTACAGTATACATGGTTTCTTCAATGTATTTGCCTTGTAGGTCATATATAGATATATCTATATCTATATGTAGGTGGCCCGGTAGTCCAGTGGTTAGCACGTCGACTTCACAGTGCAGAGGTACCGGGTTCGAGTCCAGCTCCGGCCTCCCTGTGTGGAGTTTGCATGTTCTCCCCGGGCTTGCGTGGGTTTTCTCTGGTTACTCCGCTTTTCTCCCGCACTCCAAAAACATGCATGGCAGGCTGATTGAACACTCTAAATTGTCCCTAGATGTGAGTGCGGGCGTGCATGGTTGTTCGTCTCTGTGTGCCCTGCGATTGGCTGGCAACAAGTTCAGGGTGTCCACCGCCTCCTGCCCGAAGACAGCTGGGATAGGCTCCAGCACCCCCCGCGACCCTAGTGAGGATGAAGTGGATCGGAAAATAAATGACTGAATGAATATATCTTTATGTAGAGAGAGAGAGAGTGTACACAATTGGCAAAAATTCTATTGATTAATAATGATTCCATGAGTGCTAGGTTAATCATGAAAGCAAGTTTAGTTTAGTCTGTCAGGGCATATAAAGCATATTAGAAAGAAAATGTTTCGCTTGACTTCCACTTTACAGTGGATATGAATATTTTTTCTCCATGCATAAGTTTTACTTTGATACAGTACTTTCAGTAGTTTTGAAACCATTACTTTTGTTCTTTTGAGTAAAAAGCTGGAGTTGATACTTCAATTGCGACTAAAGTCTTTTGAAATAACAATATCTATATTTTTACTTTATTTTCAGCGTTCGACGCCTGTGGTTACACTGTATTGTTTTAACATGAAGACCCCACAGAAATATGAAGTAAATCCGGATACATGCACACACACACACACACAAAAAAACCAGTGTCTTTAAGTTGGCCACCATAATAATTTGCACTCTATCCCTCACCACCTACAAATTGTCAATTTGACCTGCCGTTTGAAATGGCCACTTTTACCATCTGCTAACTGTTTTCTGACCATTTCTTGTCTTGCATGAGTAAAGACAGATTCACAGTCACTCACATGGTTGTAAGTGAAACCTCTTCACCTGTTGAAAATGATCAAGAGACATGCCCCCATGCATGCATACTTATAATGCACTCAAAAGTATCATCTTTTGTCTAGCTTGAAATAAACATGATCACATTTTGTGTTCATTTGTATTTTGTCATCCTGAAGGGTTTGGTTCATGCAAGGTTTCTCACCACACTTTCTCGTCATTGCAATGCAGGCAAAAAGTTTTGCAGCTGGCTGCGGGGCAAGCGGAGCGATTTAGTCCATAATAGTCACTGCTAAAAATATCAGCGGGAGAGGTAAATCCAAAGTACTTGTCAACAAGTGATATTAGGCAAGGTGGGGAGTCTGGCCATGAGGAATAGATGACAACATTGGAGAAACATGCACTGACTCACAAAGTGGTTCTCTTTCACACCAGTGCTGCCAAACAGAGGATACAGCAGCCATCTATGGCCGGTATGTTATTTGCACTTTTGGCCGGTATGTTTCATTCCACAACCTACCAAAAGGAAACTACACCAACTTGGGCAGTTTCTGCCATCACATTTTATACAATTGGACAGTCTGTTAATTTCCTTTTAAAATAAGGAATATTCTAAATGTTGGAATATTGTTTGTTGATACTGGGCAGGTGTGCTGCCTCTCATTTAACATGAGATTGAATATGATCAGTTGATTTCCGAACACAGGCACATCCGACATTATAGCTATTGTTGTTGTTGGTTAGTACAGTGAACAGCCTATCATGTCATCTGGTTACAGGTTATCATTATTGGTGCACAAAATGGTTAAACTTCCCCCGGCAAGAAGAAGAGGACACATTCTTGTTGTGAATCTCTGCACATGTCTGAAATGTGTCCTTTGCATTTAACCCATCGCAGCTGTGAACACAGTGGCGCAAACCAGAGGGGGGTGGTAGTTCAGGATATCAGTGTCTTGCTCAAGGACACCATAGCCGTCAGTCTGGGGGATGTTGGGGGAGGACCTGTCACAGCAACTTCTCAAACTCTGTCCACACTTGGTGAAGCTCACAGCTTTTTTTTATTTTTGTCTCCAAATTCTCCTGCCGCTTGCTGACTTGAACCAGGATCCGCACAATGGAAGGCAACAATCTTAACCACTTAGGCACGACTGTACAATCCCCTTTTTCTGGAAGATCACGTGACCAACAACTCCGGAAAACAGGTTAGCGGGCTTCCTTTGTATGCCGCAATAACAAGCAAGATAACGGGTTGATATATATCTATATATCTATATATACCGGTAGATATATATATACTGTATATAGTAAAAATATGATTCGTATGTAAACACAAAGTTAAACAACAACTATTGTCATCTTTGGTGCATGAGGTTGTGGTGATATTTTGTGTTAAAAAAAATAAATACATTGTGGAGGTTTAAAGATCCGACAGATGTCATGGCCTCCTTCACCATTCACCTGGGCAAGGAGGAAATTCTTTTGTATGTTTTGTCAAATGCGGCATGTTTTGGGGCTCATTAAAGTTTTGAAATGATCTTGGTCTCATTTATTTCCCAAAGATTTCAGAATCTTTGTATGGATGCTTCAACCAGTTCAGGGTGTCACCCGCCTATAAGCCGAAGACAGCACACCCGCAACCTTTATGAGGATAAGTGGTCCAGAGGTTGGCTGGATGGCTGGATGAATGTATCCTAAAGGCCTATTTCTTTCAAACATTGTTCACAAATCTGCTTTAGCAAGCTTTTCTTCTTCTTCTTCTTCTTCTTCTTCACTTCCATCCAGGTCACAGGTGTAGCATATCAATATTCTGCTTAGACAGTATCTACCTGCACACGTGGGCCATAGGTTGCCCACAATAAAAGGCCACTGTAACTAGGCTTTTACTGCATTGCTGGGTCCAGGGAGTGGCAGAGAACCAGTTGATAATGTGGTGTGAGTGACATTTTTACTCTCGTCATACAACAAATCTGTTTGTTTTTTTTTTTTGGGGGGGGGGTTGTTTGGTTTTTTTCATGGATTTGGTCTGTTGTTCCATTCATCCGCAGCACAATTCCTGGAAGCTGAAAACATGCTAGTTCTTGGATGGCACTCGCGCCGTGTGCGTCACCCATTGAGCATGTTCGGGATCTTCTGAATTGGTGTATAAGACAGCATGTTCCAGTACTAGCTAATGTTGAGTAACTTAACGCATCAACTAAAGAGGAGTGTGCCAACATTGCACAGGGCACAATCCAAAACACAATCAACTTGTTGTGAAGATGTGTTGCACTGTGTGAGGCATATCTGGTTCCGCCAATTACTTCTAGTGTTGTGGCTGGTTTTGTTGTGTTTTTTTTTAATCATTGATCTTTTATTCATTTATGATGTCATAAAAACTAGGCATTTAAACAGGGGTGTGTCGTTTTTATATCCACTATATGTGAAAATAAGCATTGATGTCTTCAAGGGCCAATTTTTTTCTTTCTATGGTTGTGAGCTCACCGGATTGTGCAGGTGTACCTCATGCTGTGGTTCCCTTTAAATATGTTACTAGAACTACAATCATCTCATTATACTTTCCAAAGTGTCACAGTACCCTGAAAATTAACACTTGCAGGACACACATTGTTTTTATTGTGTTTACAACATTGTAAAGTGCAAAAACTACCCATACATACAATAGAGGACAATCCATTTTCTATTTTCGTTGTCAGAAGTTGTGAACTATTATATCCAATGGAACAGAAACACCATAAAAACAACCGAAAAAGGGGAAACGCACTTAATTATTAATGAGCTTTTTGGTCTTGGGGGAAATTTAATGTTATTCATTTTGTCATCAACGAAGAGCTGTTAGCTCTTTGAAACATTCCCCCAGAGAACCATCCTTCAGTTCTGACGCTCGACAAAGTGCCACCAAAGTGTAATGAGTTGCTTTAATCTGACAACCTCCATGCATCATTGAAACACTCACCTACTGTATAGTTGGGCTTTGTTGTCCACCACACTGCACTCTCCCAGGGAAGGCTTTTAGTAACTTCTGCATTAGACAATATGTCTTGCGCAATTTGTGCAAAAGGAATCTTAAAAAAAGGATTTCCTCTGATTTACATTATTCATGTGGAAAAATGCATTTAGCACCAGTCTTTTCAAAGTTAATGTTATGCTAATAGGGAGACCATGTCGTGCCAGATGATGCAGAAGATGACATGGCTTCACACGTTAAAAATATTGTATAGTGCCACCCTCTACTCTGTGCCTGCCTGCTTTTGGTGCCAAGAGTATAGCCAGACATTCACTTTGTACAGTTAAGGCCATTCTTAAAAACAAGTACAGTCCTAATCTCAGGAACTATTTGTGAATGCTAAGAGATGCTATTGCCATGCCACTCAAAGAAATGAATTGGGGACAAGAATAATACTCATACAAATTACTAATAGACAGCGTACCATAGGGTGTATGTAGCCTTAGGGGAAAGAAAATAACAGTCACTGTAAATTAGCCGAGTGTTCAATACATTCAGACAAACTTGTTTTTTGCATTCAATGTTTTCTACAGTTAATACTTTGACAATTGTGTGCAATTCATCAGATTTTTGAAAACCCAAAAAGGAATGTATATTCCGAGACTTTAGTGCCAGGTTTAAATTTCGGAAATCATTTGACAGCTTTAATAATGGTCAAAGTTTTGGACATCAAGGGGCCCTATTTTCTTAGGCAAGCACCTGTGCGCTTTGCGTAAAAATGGGCACATCTTCATATTCTTACCAAGGGAAGTATAGTTTTGCATATTTGGGACCACGTTGCGCCTCTATGGGCGTTTCGGCAGGCGGTGATGCCACAACCAAAAACACACCTGACAATTTGGTTGCAGAAAGTAGACTGCCCTTGGCCTAAAAACGTGGGTATATTAATTTTTGTGCCGGGGCAAGTCTAGTTGACTGCGTTGGTGAATTTGGTAAATGTGTTACGCCTCGCTGGTTGTTCTGGTGGATTTGGCTGACGCTCCCCCGGCGCATCTTGTAATTTGGTGACCAAACACTAGATTTTAGATTTGCAAGAAGGAGGTCTAAGTGGTGGCGCATGGTGGTGTAATGTGATTTGGGTGCATTTGATGGAGGGGTCGGCAGACGGATTTGGTTCTCCACGGACATGATGTGTGCTGGATTTCATTAATAAATATGACACGTTGTACAATCTTTCCAAATCATTGCAAATATCTATTAATTTAACAAATTATTATCATTATAATCATATAAATAACACCCCCCTGACCATTTGTAAAAACTTAGGTGGTCACAATCGGGTGTGCAAGGCAGTCTCCAGTTACATCATCCACAAGGAGAGATCTTTTAGTTTACAATTTACAGCAGTTTACATCTTGCACTTTGTGCACAAAAATCACAAGCGTAGGTTAAAATTCCAGAACTTCTGCCCTTGGCTAAGTTATGTGCGCGACTTCCAGTATTAACCAAAATCGGCCTTTTGTTTACATGGTAATTGCGCGAATCCACTTTCTATCACAGTTACAAACTTAAACAATGTCAGAATGCGAGTTGTTGCAGCTTAGAAGAGAAAACATTTCAATCCCGCTTCCTATTCATGTAGCAGGGAAGGAGGATAACATAAATAAAAATAGTCCAGCGACAAGGTACAGTCACGTTTACTTTCCGAACTCTGTCGCTTCAGACGTGAGGCAAAGAGACATGGGACCCATCGCTAAAGCTAACACTGTTCACTGCATCATAACCACATGACCGGGACGCTTCGTGTAATCGAGTGTCACGTCGCATGAAGGGTAAAACTGTGATTGATTATGTGAACATCTCAACTTTAACCGGTCGAGCAAAAGAGGGCTCACCATGTTACTACATTCTTTAAAAATGCTTTGTAATATTGACTTTATTGAACTATAATTTACTAAATACACAGGTTATCTATTTGAATAAATGATTGACTAATTTGTCATAGTTCTGCTTGGATCCGCTATCATTAGATGAAGTACAATATGTACAATTGTTCCTTACCACACATCATGCGTTTGAACACCACTGTTGAAAATAAATGTGGATGCAAAAGAGGCCTTTCAGTTCAATCGGGGTCACAGAACTGTCAAGAAGAGGAGATTGTTGCCAGAGGGCCTTGCAAAAATTACAATTAAACCGTCAGAACCAGAGTCAAGAGCCGCCACTCCAAACCTTTTTCTTATTAATTGGGATTTGGGGAGTACCTGGGTTTCCTTAGTCAGAGGTTCAAGTGGTGCTTAGTGAATGATAGAGCGACTCCGTGAGGTGTTCCATCTTCTTGGCCTGTGAAGATGAGATTGCTGTGAAGCGTGATCAACATCCTCTCAGGGGTCATGACGTGAAGCTTTCTAGCACCTGAAGCGCTGTGTGCTTCTGTCTCATGCTCTTTGTAGCAGCACTCACAAATATATTTTAGAAGCTGACTCAAGTGCCTCTCCAACGACAGCCGTCTCCTTCAAAGATCCATACACAAAGAACACCACCTCATTGCTCTGCGTCATTGTTTTGAAGTGGCCCTGGCATTCGATGTCTTTATTAGAGACAGAGGCTATTCTGGGGTTCACAAGATTAGCACCGAGTGTGTGCGGCACTTATAAATTCTGAGTACAAAACGTTGCACTCACAATTGGTACTCTATATTATTCAAATGGGAAAATAATGAGTGGAGGGTGGTACGGGGCGGAGTTCTTTGGAACTGCAATATAGATGGCATACAGAAGGAAAGCCAATGCCAGTGCTGATTTGGGACTTGTATTAAAGACAGTACTCTATTTGCTTCAAATTATACAACTTCGAACACAAATTTGACCGCTCTACATCATTACAACTTCAATTTGACGTCCTCTGTTTACAAAGTTGGATTGCCTGGACAGTGAATCGATCACCTGTCAATTGCAAGGCTAACTCACTAAGGCAGATCATTTTTCACTAGCATTCGCGGAACAGGGCAGGAATGAACTCACCTGGAGTGAATTTACCATTCTAAGGAGAACATCCAAACTGTACACTGCCTTCTCGATGTGAGGTAGGCACGCTAACCATTTTAACCCAAAAAGACAATGTATTAGAGTGAGCGGCAACTTATTGTGCATCCATAAAATGGTATCCTCTTATTTTCTTTCCAACGCGGTTTATAACACCAAAACCCTTTCCATTCAATTGTTATCATATCAGCAAAAACCAAGCCATTAGTTAGAATAACTGCCAGTAACTGTTGCAATGCACAGATATAGGCCAGGCTACAAAAAAAATCAGAAGAAAGAAGAGGGGAAAAAAGTGTTTCCAAGAACACTTGGAAACATTTGTTGAATGGGTAAAGAAAAAAATTGGGACACGTAGGACTCTTCCACGAGGAACCAAACTGGGGAAATCGAAGGAGAAGAGCCTACAATGGATTTTCTCAGTTTTCTCAGTGTTACAGAGTATTCCATTTCGTTGTATTGATCATGATTCCAGTATTTTCATTTGCACACTATACGTGTTTGTCTATCTGTTCTTTTTTTTTTTTGTTTGTTTTGTTTTTTGTATCATGCTATTCTATTTCCTTTGGCGGTGCCACTTGAATGAAAAACATCTTCGTATTGGTCAGAGCTGGTATCACGTGTTTTACATTATCTGCTCATCGCAGACTGCTTCAGTTGACTACTCCGACGCTGATTACCGTTCTCTAATCTCATTAACGGCTATCTTTGGGAGCACATCTAAATGGCTTCGAAGCAGATGATGCACTTTAGCACAGATTTAATTGGTTCTGCCTCTCTGGCGCAGGCTGTTGTCGCAAGGCTTATACAGCTTGATTGTAAGCGTACAAGTGTCGTTACTTAATACTCAGGTGGTTAACTTGTGGGAACTTCACAATGAAATGAGACCCACGACGAGTTACCAAACGTATCATTACAAAGTATGTTAATTATGATCAAATGTGAATGCTTTTTTTTTTAAACAATATTATTGAGATATTAAGTGTAGATGGAATGGGGTTGCTATTTCTAGCATAATGAGAGATGTTTGTAAGAGAGATGCCCAGTATTAAAAGTCAACACTTAGTATAAAACATTGCAGGAAGACTATATTGACTAGAATAGGAAGTTTGATCTTATTTCCCCTATAGCGGCCAACTTGCACTAATATGGGACTACTCTCTCACCCTGCATCAATCGGCCATGCAAGACAGGTCCAAAGGAGAACCCACTTCTGCCGAGCTCAGACTACACGATTGTAACCCGGTTTGGATCCAAAAGACACTTCACAAACAAACAATCACTGTCGTGGCCGATTGAGTAACGAGTCGTGATACAAACAAGTTGTCACCCCGTGTAGTGTGGAATAATCAAAGACTGCCGATCTGGCGTCTCAGATGCCTTACGACCACGACACAGAAAGTCTGTCAAGTCACTATGTTGTGTTTGGTGTACAGTGCGGCATGTCCTACACGGCCCAACGATTTAGTCCTAGAAACTGACCAATTTGGTGATGGAGTGAAACGCTCATCACTTCCTAACCAGCGCGCTCTAGCTCTCCTTTATGCCCGAAATATCAGCTGCATTGCTCACACCAGGGGTCACCAACGTGGTGCCCGCGGGCACCAGGTAGCCCGTGAGTACCACACCAATAGCCCGCCAGTGCTAGGATTGTGATTTGCTAGTAGAAATTATGATTTAAAAATGCAAACACTGGCAGTATTGTGAGACATATTTAAGATGATCAGACCCTGAAAATTAAAATATTATACCCTGAAAATTAAAGTATTAAAAATAACACATTCTAAGATTATTAAATGTAATTTGTACAAATGTTATTTCAGACTTGTATCAATTTGGTAGCCCTTCACACAATCAGGACACATGAAGTAGCTCTCACTCTCAAAAAGGTTGGTGACCCCTGGCTCACACTATGCATCTGTGTCTGCTGACCAACCTGCAACGCTTCATTTCTTTAAATGGACTATCATGCTGTTTAAAGTAACATGGTACAGCCCGGTCATCTCCATCTGTATTTCTCCTCTCAAGGTTTCTCCCTTTTTTTTTCTTCTCCAAAAGTTTTTATGTTGCTTTCTAGACTAGGGGATGTTGTTGATTTGTGTAAATTGTTTTGTGATGAATGGCTAGACAAATTAACCTCTCATATCAACATCAGATATTTCACCATATATCACAAATAAACTAGTGA
The DNA here is from genome assembly GCA_901007745.1 of Hippocampus kuda. Lineage (NCBI taxonomy): Eukaryota > Metazoa > Chordata > Actinopteri > Syngnathiformes > Syngnathidae > Hippocampus > Hippocampus kuda. Next base: position 9,780 of record CAAKHF010007222.1, read on the forward strand.
CATCGCTGTTGACATTGGTTGCATTAAACTGTCATGGATGGAGCTACTTTAAGTGTCACGACCACATACCACATGAGAAGACAATGACAGTCTTGTCTTGTATTAACATGAGTACATCTCTGGCAATTCCTGACAAATGAAATATTGATTCATGTTCCAAATTTAACCTCATTGCACATCCAGCAGTGCAGTTTAATTACAGTCTTCCTAAACCTCTCTTTGCTGAGTGCTGAAGCTGTAAACACCATCTTGATGTGCTCTGAGCCTGACACTGCAGTTGATTAGGCATATCATTATAAATTAACATACTTAATATATCACTGCAAGTGATTTCTTTTTATTATTATTAGTAGTAGTATTTTTTTGCTCGCTGATGCTAATGAAGATTGTTAAGCTACACGTTCCCTACATACAGCTCCAAAGAACAATGAGACTGCACGTGTCCACGTGTCCAAAGAGGAGTCACCATAGCAATGATAGAGACAGTTGTTAAAGACACTATTTCTGTGTGTACTCGCAACTCCCAGGTTTACGTACAGTCTGGAAAACTAAACAGTATTATGGTTACAATGCAACCTTGTCGTATGTTATAGTATACTGTGTGTAATATGTACTGTAATTGTGATATTTTATGATTGTTTCAGCATAGGTTCATGATACAGGCTTGGATGCATTCCGAATTACAAAACAAAACACACAACAGCAGCGGCTGTGTCGTAGGAATAGATCGTTGTATTGTCTTACTGTTCGTGGTTATTAAAGGTCTTACTGTTGCTTTCAACTTGCTTTATGTTATGATCCTGTCCTATTTGGTTTTCAGTCTCCGGCAGGAGTGGAGGGGGTTCCCTCCAGAGCCGCACCTGTCGTTAATCATCCTCGTTATGTAGCTGCCTTTAAAAGCTCTACCACACCAACAACTGGTTGTCCCATTATTCAGCCTTGCTTACAGCTCTTGTTTCCACGTGCCTGTGTATTGTAGACATTCATGACTTTTTTCCTTGTTGTTTTCGCTTGACGTTTTGCTAAGTATTTTCATGTAAGTAGTTCTCGTTGACTTTCTTGCCAATTGCAGGGCGCACATTGACAGAAAAGCATTTATGCTCACAATCAGAGATTACGACAATTTAGAGTGTCCCATTAACCTGCCATGCATGTCTTTGGATTGTGGGAGGAAACAAATGAAAAGGATAAAGGCATTTTTGAAATGAGTATCAAAAACTGGAGACACATAAAGCTATCTGCGATCAAAATGTACCGATCAGTGTAATTAACTCAGCATTCTCAACAACACCGTTGAAATGTCTGTAAAGGCACCATTGCAACAGTGTATTATTTCCGATTTCAAATGATTGAAATAAGAAGCATGGCTGCGTATAAAGAGAACATTATGCAGCTGCTTCAACTGTGTGTTTAATGGTGTGGTGGAGTGGAGCCATAATGCCAGCGTGAGTCTGTTTCCAGCTGAAATACTGTTTCAGACTGAGCAACTTTTGGCTGACAGGCCTCAGATTCACCGGACCGTGTGTGCATGTGCACGAAGCAGAGTCCCTGATTGCACGGTCGTGCATTTGTGCAATAGTGTGTCAGCATGGGTGAATGCATGCATGTGTGACTCTGGACGGTTGAGTGCCACATGTCCTTTGTGTGTCTGTGTGTGTTTGTTTGCTAATCTCCCAGGGTTGCAATTCATCTTGACAGTCTGTGTAGCCTCATCACATCAATGCCACTCCACCGTCTTACTCGGACGAGTGATGGAAGAAGTCCGCAGGGGGGAGAGAGCGAGTGAATGACAAAGAGAATGACAGATCACATTGGACTCAACAGCAAAAAATGCTGTGACACACACTCTTCTGCATATAGCGAGAAGAGCTGAGCGTGCCATTCAACGCGGAATAAAACTAAACCAGAATCAACTTTCGACTTTTTTTATGGATACATCATACAAACTGGTTGAAAGCCTCGTGCTATGATTTTCAATGTCAGCGGTATTATTCAAAAATAGTTTGTCGTGATGAAGAACTGCACTGCAGAATACAGAGAGCTGTTTTTAGTATTTGGAAAAGTTGCACTCCACGACATGTGACCAATCTAATGGATAACTTTGAGATGTTCTCGTAATGAGTGAGCACAAACCATTAGTGACACGCTGGCGCTGTTGGCCACATTCCAGCTCCTGGGGAGTTTGGTGCACGCATCGCATATATCAAGGCCATTTGGCGGATTGAACACACATTCTTAAAAACCACAGCTTCCCCCGCTGAGTTTTCATTTTCGTCAAAAAGAAAAACGTTTTCGAGGCCACAGTCATTCTGATGTTATTGGGAATAATATTTACAATGCTGTGGCTCCTCTCTGGAACATGGAGATCCTCATTTTTCTTAGATTTGTTTGTTTTGTTGGTTTTTTTAATTGAAGTTATTTTGTGGTGTATATATTTCACACCGTTCCATTCACTCAGCCTACGTTCGTCTTGGAAAATCAAAATTAAATGGTCAATGTCTTTTATGTGTTTTGGAATAAGCAGTTCATTCTTGTTTCAAAAGAGAGTCTCGAACTCTGCTGTGCTTAGACTTTTTTTCTCATCACTGCTTGGACGTTGCTAAATGATGAAGTACACAAGCCCAAATTATTAAAATTATTATTATTAAAAATCCTGGAATTTTCCACATTGTTGTTTTGAAAAGGGGGCGGCACGGTGGTGGACTGCTTAGCATGTCTGTGTCACAGTGCAATGGACATTGGTTCGGTTTCGGGCCTTGGCCTTCCTGTGTGGAGTTTGCAGGTTCTCCCCGTGCTTCAGTAGGTTTTCTCCAGGTCCTCCGCTTTCCTCCCGCATTCCAAAAATATGCACGGCAGGCTGATTGAACACTCTAAATTGTCCCTAGATGTGAGTGTGAGCGCGGATGGTTGTTTGTCTCTGTGTGCCCTGCGATTGGCTGGCAACCGGTTCAGGGTGTCCCCCGCCTACAGCCTGAAGACAGCTGGGATAGGCTCCAGCACCCCCCCCGACAATGAATGAATGCATGAATTATTGTTTTGAAAACCTGATGTGCCACAGAATGCGGGCAGGTTCTGAATTCATCTAAAAAAGTTTACTGGTGCCTCTGATTAAAATATAAAAATTTAATTTAAGAGGTGCAAAATACTCCAAATATTTCTCGACATGATATGGTGATGTTAGACACGATCAATTAACTAATCCAATTCAACCAATGAATAACCAACTGAGAGTGTCAATCACAGACATTTGCAAAGACAGATTTAATTTTGGATGCAGCTCTCAGATTGTGCATTGGTTGCAAATGAAATGCCCAGTGAGCGTCATCAATGCCACAACACACACAACCGTAACCAACATCACTGGCATCAAGATCACACATGTAAAGGCTGTTGCCAGACTGACAGACATGCACACAAAAGCAGAGTCGATACCTACTGAACAACATGTCAGCCAAAGGGTTTCGACTTGGCAGGGCAATGCAGCAACTCAGGGGGTTCACCCGATTTTTTAATATCCATCCACCCTTTCTGCCCGAGAAGTCGTCCACAAAACAACGATGGCAAACCGCAGGCACAGTCACAGTGTCCCACATTTGAAGGCAATATTGTCCAGCATTTTGGATGGGCACACTTTCCACTTTGATTGATGATTGGGAAATTGTCCGTAAATTAACAACTCTTAAGCAGACCTTGTTAGTCTCGTGGCGTACATAACCTACTTTATGGCAAAGGAGCAGTTATCGCTGGATTCACCATCACCCAGGAAGTTAGCTGACATTACCCTCAAATGATTATCGGTATCAGACATGTTAATTCAATGGGGAAAAAGTTGTATAATTAATATTATGTGGAAGAAAATACACTGAAAGAAATGGTGTTGAATTTAATCAATTTTATTTGGTTGAGTGGCTGCATCTTGATTGACATGCATTTTTTAAAAAGTAAAATTGAGTAAATTCAACATAACCTGCTCTGTTGGTCTGTTTACTTTCCACATTGAGGTCTCCAGTCATCTGTTGAAGCAACGTTTACGCGATGATCCTCGACAGCTTGAAATGAACTTGACTTTCTTTGTGCAAAAAGATCGAGATGCAACTGTAGAACTTGTCGTTTTGAAAATACTGTCGTGGTCACCAGCTGTGTTTAATGACTCCATATAGTCATTGTTTGTACTAATTATGAGATGAGCTTGTCTTGATTGCACCATTAAAAGCTCATCATTAACACTGCTTTAATGCCGCATTAGATGGGACAATCATCCAGTAAACGGAGTACTACTCCCCCACTATATTAAAACATAGTGACACCGTGGGTCAAATAAATTAGAGCAAGCACATTTATAAACGATTAGCAACACATTCGCTGAAGGGCTAATTAGGCCTCAAGGGTAAGGACTCTGTTTTTGGCACAGACCTGGACAGTCACCGAGGAGAGCTTGTGTCCGTCATGCTGCTCGGAGCCAGGTGACCTTTTGTTTTGCTTTGTTGAGCCACTTTTCCTCTGTAGGTCTGCCTGCTGCTCTTTGTTGGTATAGAGCAGTACACACAGACATTGTGGTCGAGGTCATTTTAGTTTTATACAAAAAAAGAGTGTGTGACAATCAACAGACTCAAAACACAATCCTCATTCATGGACAGCGAGAGTGTCAAGAAGGAAAAGAAGAAGGAAAGAAATCAGCAGCTCTCTCCCATTACTATTTCTAAACTAAACTGACGTGTCGTGCAACTTTATCTTTCAATCATCGTTTTCCGATGATCTGCTTTAAGCAACATGAAAAAAGACTAACTAGAAGTCTCAAAATGAAAACCTTCCTCTGTAGAGTTACACTACGGCTATTTTTTTTGGACACTAAGCTGAATATTGTGCCGTCTTGAACGTGTTCTTGCTTGTAGCGCCGGCAGTGTCCGTGTACCAATGACAGGAGAGGTGGACTAATGAGAAGTGTGTCTGAGCTGACAGAAGCTAACCCCCACGACCGCGAGGCACACACATGCACTCATGTCCTGGGAGACAAGTGTGGAGAAAGTCGTCTCAGTGTGAGAGTGGTAATTAGACTCCCATCCATTAACACGAGGGGCTGTGGTGGAGGATGAGCAGCAGGTGTGTGGGTGTTTTGGCGTGTTTCTTCCATTCTCTAATTGGATGCTCTGTCTTGTGTGTATTTCCACAGAACGAAAGCGGTCTGACATGGGGAACACTCGGGTTCAATAGCACGATGCCTAAAGTAGCTCAGCACGATGGAACAGGAATACCGTAGCTCATTTCAATCCGTAGTCATTTTAAGTGTGAAAGATTCCAGTGAATTAAAGCAACGTTAACCAAACAACAGGTAGTTACGAATGAGGTGTCTCTCTGAATGGAAATTTGTCTGAGATAATCTGATTAGGCCCTCGGGACTGAATGGTCGCGAACACAGACTGATGCAATATTTTAATGTCACCTGACTGGATATTTTTAAGGTCCATCTAATGAGTTCCCATTAGTGTACATGTTCCCACTAGGTTTGGAACAGATCTTAAAGTGCAAAGCGCCTCCTGATGAAGAGGGTACGGCTAGGTTTGTCGGCTAGAAGTGTTGCTAGGCCATTACTGGCTTGAGACGCACGCCCTTGGGAACGTGTTTAAAAGACTCTTCATTCGATACACCTACACAATGTCATGATTTCTAGTTTAAGAAGTGGAACCTGGATCAATTCATTACAGTGGCAAACATTGAAAATAAATCAATAAATAAAAACAATGTTTATCGGTAAAACAAACTGATTTTCATGCCCATACTGCGGAACTTGGTTTTGCTCCGGCTGCCTTTCTATGCTAGCGTGCATTCATGCTACGTATTTTTTAAGAGAGTGTTTACCTTGCCTACGTCCAATAATACAGAGCTTCTCGTGTATGTGTTAAATAGAGCAATAGCAACCGTAACTGACAATACACTTTTAACTCATTCAGTACCAGCCAATTCTAGACCAAGTCTGAAAAGACGTTTAAAAACGTCTTTGGGAGTAAATGAGTTAAATACAGTGCGCCGTATGGTCATGAAAATATGGTAATTATTCGCGTCGGCTTTATAAAAAATTTTGCAATTTATTTAAAAACAGCAGAACTATATTTTTTAATACAGCGCTTGAATTTCTTTCTTAGGTATGCCTGACATTTTCATTAGTAAGTATGAACAGTTTCCTCAAGTTCTCACCAAGCAGTCCTGTATGCAGCCACTTCCCTGTTTGCGCGTCTGTGTGTGTGTGTGTGTGTGTGTGTGTGTGTGTGTGTGTGCCAGGGATGACAGCAGCAGGTTAGTGGCAAACCTTGTTCCAAACCACAGAGCAAGCATTA
>CAAKHF010007222.1:16131-31639 GCA_901007745.1 Hippocampus kuda
GTGTGTGTCAGAGAGCTGGTTTATTTACTAGTGGTAGTTTACACAAAGCTCTATGATCTCTTCACTCGTGTCGTGTGTGTGTGTGTGTGTGTGTGTGTGTGTGTGTGTGTGTGTGTGTGTGTGTGTGTGTGTGTGTGTGTGTGTGTGTGAGAAGAGACACTCAAGTGAGTGTGTGAGTAGGTTGCATACTAACCACAACTTTGCTCTGCGCTGTAATTTACCCTTCCACCAAAACCACAGCTACTTCTGCAGCAGAGCTAAGCTTCCCTGGCTGTCTTCACTGGCAGAGCCTGACTTGCAGCCGTAGACAGAGGTTACACTAACCCGATGACTGTTTGTTTGTCTTGCAGCTGAACCGACCATTAAAGCGGGCCCTCAGTCAAAAGCACAAAAACAGACGGTTGTCATGTTCGAGGGCTGTAATTGTAAGCCTCGCGTGATGTTTTTATTTTCTCTCTGACCTCACTGGATAAACTCACAAAGCCACTTAACATGGCGCTGCTCTTGCCAGACTCCAGTGAGTGAATTAGACAACAGTCGCTCCAAGAAAATTTCTTTTTTCCCCCTCGCGTTTTTCCCCCCTTCTGTTCCATAACAGTGATCATTTGTTGTTACTTTTGACTGCACTTCTCATTCTTGTATTTTTGAGCTAAAACGTACCTGCAGCTTTCTAAATAAATCTCCACGCTCGAGCATTAAATCGTATCTATTATGGCCGAGACTGAGATCAGTAACGCGGCAAACAGTCAATGCTGCCATCTGGGTTGTAAATGCTGTGTTTACTATGGGAAACGGTGTCTTTAAATTAGCCTCCTGCAGATTACTACATGGACAAAACATCCCTGCCTCAAGACTGCAAAACATAGCTTACCCTGAAATATAATTCCAATAGAAGTGCAATCACGCTGTCCAACTTGCATGAAATGTTGACAAGCGCTCCGAGGTTTTAGACTTCACTTGAAGTTGTCATCAATTCTGCTGGAAACACACGGAGAGCTCCGGGGACACAACCTCCTCTCCCTGCTCTTCTCCTTCTTATCCTTGCTCGTCATTTTCGTCTCTGTCTGCTTCAAGTCATTTTGAAATCTACAATTATAGTCTCATAAAAATGACAGCCATGTCATTTTAGCCATCAGCTTGAACAGAAGAGGAGAAAACGAAGGCATAGAACTATCAGGGTCAAAAGACAGAGGAAGCAATTCCAGAAGAGTGAGAATTGGCAAGAGGAAATTGGCTTGGTAACCATTTACTGTGTGACAGGTGCAATTGACAACGTAAGCCGGGCCAAAATGTCATCTCGTCTATTACGCTAGAGCAATTGAGTGTAGTAAGGTACAGACATGCGAGTTACTTCAACGTGACATGGGCAACATTAAATTGCTGTGAAGAGATAAATCACATCATGTACATAAGAGGTACATTCTGCAAATGCTGATTGGCTGACCACCAGTCAAGGTGAATCCCGCTTCTCACCCAATGTCAGCTGGGATACCACTTCCGTGACCCTAATGAGGGCATGTGGTATCCAAAAGGGATGGATTGGTTTCTAAAATACATGACATCTAACTTTTTATGCAACAAAGCGTGAACAGAAATCACATCTCTCCTTCCACTGACAAAGGCACCCTGTAGAGCGCATATATTTACTAGGGACGGACTGAAAAGGGGACTGTTCCATTCGTGCCAGCAATGAAATCAGGTCTTTCGCAGCTCGTGGGCTCCCTATCCACAAAGTTCAAATGGATCTGTTGGTACTTAAGTTGTTCTTAAATGACCCAACTTCCCGTTTGGTTTTCTTCATACAGAAAACCAGAGGACGCAAGGGCCATTTTGACATTCTGAAGGCTCATCTCAAGTCTCTAATTGCAACGTTCCTGGCTCCTCAAAACATGAAACAGATGGACCAAGCACGATCATCTTTGCATTTGAAAACTTTTGAAACGTAGTCGTGTCGGGTGTTTCATTTTAATTGAATCTCAGTTCTACCAAAAATAGCGTGAAGTGGACATTTGCGGTAATAATCATAAGTCAGCCACACAGACACTTCATTTGTAACACACGTCAATGTCATGACTTCATCTTTAATAGCCGTCACTATCAAATGACTACTTCGAGGAGCGATTGTCTCCTGGCCCCCCAAACATTTCTACCTACTCCCGCCTCGCTCCTCTGCCAATCTCCTCACTTCTTGATCAAATTTCTCATGCCTGGCGTTAGCATGTAAACAGAGCCAAGACATAGGAAGTGGCCATTTGACAAATGAGATGAGCCCTTACTCTACAATCAGTCTTTCAAGCAATTATATGTGGTTTATGTAGCTTTATTTTGTTTCTTGGGTGGGAAGAGGGACTCGCGAGGCCAAAGCTTTCTGTTAAATCTGCTGTGGCACATGATTTAGGACTTCTTTGACACCCACCGATTTCATGCTTTGTTTTCATTTGGGAACAGAATTCATTGTGGGACGTAGAGTGCTCCCTTGTGATAGTTTCTGAGGAAACATGTCATCCGAAAAGAAATTGTTATCCTGACAGGCCATATCGGTGACTTACTGAAGTGGGCCATGTTCCCACTACATTCCGAGTGCAAATTGGGGCATCAGATGCTTTACATTAGAGCTGTAATTTATTTATCTGTCTGTTTCACACCAAAATGGGAAACTGCCATGTCAGCGGATGTTCACACTGAGGTTATTCATGAAAACTAATGAAAAAACAAATTAACATCTAAAAAATATATAATCAAATCATAACAATAGAAATAATATTGACGCTCCCCAATTTACGAACGTCCGAGTTACGCACAAACGGTACATACGAACATTTTGCGGGTACAGGTATGTCGAAAAATGTTCGAAAAAAGTTGTGTGCAAATCAAATGAATGATGCTATACAGTGCTACTGCATCATTTATGATGAGAAAAAGAAGAAAACGTCGTTAGATCGCTTGTTTCGGCCAGTTTCTACTCCACCCTCCAAGGACTCGTCAACCCTCATCTTCTCTTGGACCCTCAATTTCTTAAGCCTTCGAGTACATCTTCCAAAAGTAAGTTAAACTTCATTTTATTATACTTATATAAACCTTAAACATACTTATATAAGCCTTAAACATACAAAATATAGCACTGAAGCAACTTACGAACAAATTCAGCTAACGAACGATCCTTCGGAACGTAACTCGTTCGTTAGCTGGGGAGCGTCTGTAATTGGAAAAATAACTGATACTCTGATCACAACTGGCAACAGTTCGCCTCTCTTATTGTCACTTTGCAAGGTGGTGGTGGACCCCAAAAAGCAGGCAAGAGGAAGGAGCTGGGTGTATTTGAAGAAGTGTATTGATAAAACACAGAAAACTAAATCCAAAACAAAGTGTTAACAACAAAACGAATCCAAAGTATCAAACAAAACCATGACTGAAGCCAAAACAAAACCATGACCGAAACATGACTGAGAACAACCATGACAGTAGCATACAAACAGCCACAATGACCCGACAATGAGTGGTCGGGCGGGAGTTCTTTTATACGACTACAGTAATTACATAATGACCAACAGGTGTGCAGCTGCAGGGGGAGCCCTACAGTGCCACCTATTGGTCACAAACAGAATCATGACACTTTTTGCGATATATGAGGTCGGAAGCCGTCAAATCACTTGATAGACTTCAAGCCCGCACATCATAGATCACTACTGGGAGCAGCCGAAGACGACTGCCGTTGTCTTGGTGGCATTCATATTGTGTTTTTGAAGGAAGCTTCCATGTTGTACTTCAGTGAGTTTGTGTGTTTGCGTATATATTTGTGGTGTGCCAGTGGAAAGTCTTTTATTAGTCTGGAATTCCACTTTGAAACAGCGTCTGAGTGTTTGTTATTGTAGAGGAGGTGTGTAAACAGAGGATATGTGACATTTCCTTTATGACGTGTTTTCTCATTGTCTTCTCCGAGGTGGCCCCTGAGCTCTCATCAAGGCAGGAGATGAAGATGAGGCAAGGGAACACAAGAGGCCGCCTTTGCCCTTTCGTGGCAACAAATAAATGACCGGCCTTCATGGTGTCCCACAGGAGCCACATCTGACCAAGTTTTCCTCAAACCTCCACCCTCTGCTGCGCCGGATTAGATCACCGGACCATCCCACCCACTAACTGAGCACTGGGCCGGGCCAACACACTTAGGCTGGATGGTTGTCTGAATGAGACCGCAGGCCGTCTTGGCTGCCTGGGTCGGCCTCCTTGGTAGACCTTCACTAAAACTTCATTACAGGCTGGAGTGCCAAACGTCGGACCACACTGAGTGCATGCATATGTGCGCCTGTGTATTGGCTAGGATTTTTTTGCAGAGATGCCTGTGAGTTAGTGTATTCGTAGTTGCTTGGGTGAGTCTTCATTTCTCTGTGTCCATCTGTTCCCTCAGATTACATGTTTAATGTGAACTTGTGTGTTTGGGTTTGGTTTGAGCACGCTCCCCACATTAAAAGCCAAATTGCATTAAAAAAAAAAGTCCCTAGACTGGTAAGTCCCCACAACTAAAAAACACCAGGCTCTTTCAGAAGGACCCCAGGTTTCAAAAATAGAAGTTATCTTTACATAACCACGAGCAGGGGACTGACCCATGTCATTCAGGAACCAGAAAAAGACCCAACTTTCTTGAGGGTGGTGCGAGTGGCCCTATTTTGTAGTTTCATGAACATCCCTGGACTTCAACCGTCTGTGAGAGACACAAACAGAAAGCTCAACCATAAGCGCAGGAAAACAGTAGGCACAATCTGCTGTATATTGCAATGCCATCTGTCAAATCCGTTCTGAGCCATTTTCTCACATTCCTGCTTCTCCCTGATTACGCTCCATGTTGTCCATCTTCATGGAGAAGTGTCCATTTCATCGAACGTGAGCCTTTGGACATCTCGTTCATTTTCCTCCAATTTATCACACCGGTTGTTCAATTCCCTTTCCTTCAGCATCGCTTTTTTAAATGTTGAAGGGTGTATGTATGTCTTTCAGCTCGCCGTCCTCCCACCACTTTCTGAAGTCATTTATCTCCACAAACACACTTGAAGCATACTCCTACACTGAATGGGCACACAAAAACTGTTTCAACGCTGGGCACATGCATCGATAGCTTCAATTGCTTCAGCCTCCCACACTTGTGCTGGGTTGCCCCCTCCATTCTTTTTTTTTTTTTTTTTTTTTCGCCAAACCCACAAATAATTTGTTCTTGGAAAGCTCATTTAATAGCAGCCTGAAATCTAAAAAGGGAAAGCCTCGCTCCTACAGCCTTGCCAAGGCTTTAAATCACGGGATTATTGGCTTTATGAGGGTAAACCATGTGAAAATAATTGCTAATGTTGCAAGAGTAACCAGTGGAAAGCTGGGTAATGGGGCAATACATACTGTAAATTCTGATTGCAATACATGGAAATCATCCAGGCAATACCCCCGCTGTTATTTTACGGCTACTCATAAAAACAGTCCAAGCAGGACAACAATTTCAGTGACCACATCCATTAAAATCAATAATGGCGTCGCAAACCCTATTACTGCTGCTTGCCCACAATTCAAAAAAAGAGGCTCGCCCTGTAGATTGCAGCAATATTCTTCAGTCTATTAATGGAAACGCGATTTAACAATCACGTGAAATATATGCTACATATTGTACGTGGAATGGCAATACACTGGATGACATCTCAGTAGGATTTAGAGCCAGAGAGCAGAATAATAATTCTTGGTCTTGCATTCTTGTTCAACTATCATTATTTATTATTCCATAGTGAAGTGTAATTCACAAGTACGCAAGTCACAGAGCTGAAGTAAGTTATGAACTGTACATTAGCCCATCAGCTGGAACTAATTGAAGAATGTCAGTCCCATAATAATTTTCTCGCATGTGTCAAACCTGTTGCATAATCAGAATTCACTCGTTAGGAATTCACTGAGTAATGGAGCTCGGATTCCGTGTCTAAAATTTAGCTGAATACAAAGCAAAGTTCAGGAACCCGTGTTTTTGCAGCTGATATCGTACAAGCATTGCACAAAACTCTGAACAGTAATTTTGGCACCGGAAATAACACGAACATGAATAATTATAATATCACTTTTCTTGTCCACCAATGGTATCAATCACAAAAATAGGTTAATAGAGTGTTGCTGTGTTGCTTTCCAGATACCTGAAGGTGTCATATTCATCCATTTCAACTTCATACCATGGCAATATTCAGCTACCACACCACTCTGCGTCCAAAAAGTACAAATCAATCCAAGAACAAATACAACATACCCAGTGAAGATGCTGGTTTAAGTGAGTAAGAGTGTGTCATTTTTCCTGGTAAAACGTGTATTCTGACATGGGTTTAAAGGCCACTCTGCTGGCAAGAAGCCATTACTCCAAAAGAAACATTAAAAATAAATAAATACCATTTGCAAATGCACACATGGACAAAGGCGTACACTATTGGAGACATGTCCTATGCTCTGATGCGTTTTGCCTTACAAATGGACAAACTAATCATTTCTGAACTACTCCAATGTTGGTTTGGATCCGTCAACCACAGGTTGAAGTGTGAGTACTGTTCACGTCAAATGACTGGCATCCCTTGGAAAAAATAAACACTTCAATCACAGGGTGCAGGATTTTGAAAACAGATTAAGCCTTATAAAGGTGTGCAAATGCAAAGTTTGCTGTAAAACACATTCAACTTAAAAAAAAAAAGCTGTGGCTGTGTTTGTATAATGTGGAAACCCCCAAAAAAAAGAACAAAAAAAAAAAACATGCACCCGACCACCAGAGAGCTCCTCCACACAACTCTCCAACACTTTCCTGCTGGATTTGGGATTTCCCAACACTTTGTGCGATCATTTTAGCTCTGGTCTCTTCTGCATTCACGTTTTAGCAAAACACACGAGAGTTCAAGTGCAAACAAATTGAGATGCCTCTTCAAGCAATCTCAGTCTCGTCGCTTGTTCGGTCCACACCTGGGTCCAGGGTTTGAATAACAAGGTTAACACCAAGCCAACCACACAAAGAAATCATCGGTATACGCGCCAGGGTTCATATTAACAGTTTGTAACTTTTTTTTCCCCATCTCTTTGTTTTGTAAATAAACATTTGGTTTTTTTTTCCCCCTTCATATTTTGCATTGAAATTAAAGCGCGGTGTCATATATGAATGGCGATATAGTCGCCTATTCCATTTTGTATGCCTTTTCCCATGTTGAATGCTGCTCCTAATTTTTTTTTTTTTTTTATTTCTCCACACTGATTGAGTGTGATCACATCGTTGTGTCCTCCAGAGGCCTGGACGACGGCAAACAATGTTGGCCACCAGCTCCCTAGGATGCTCTGCCGTCTCGTGGCGACAGACAATGACGCCCAAATTACCGAGACGGGACACAAAGAAATAGCTACAAGATAGTTGAACCTCAAAATAATTGAGGGGAGGGGGAGGTTGGGGGCACCCTTTCAGTTTAGCCATTCCGACATTTCCCCCTCCTGCAAGGTTGGCACGGAACGTGTATACAGTATACATAATGAAGCAAAACGAAGACAGCTTGGGGAGCGTGCAGACAAAATAGTACTTAAAAAATATGCAACTGCGCTATAAATAACCACGCAGCAATATCCTCTGTTATGAATATCTAATTTCTGTCCTTAATAAGTATTGTGGCCCGGAGGATGGTCTACAAACGGCACAGCGAGCACCGATATTTGAATATAATTTATATTGAATTATTAAGGCACCCGCAGACTGGTCTATTTCCTTTCGGGTGATTGGCTCTTCTGCCCACCGACACCTGTTTGGTAGCCAGGGTCGAATTCAAATCATCAGCACAAATGAAATGAACACGAATGAGGAGGTTCAACCCCAGGAAATGTATTTCCCAGATTCCAGGCAATAGAATGGAATGGAATGCAGAGGCAATAATTGATTTATGCAATGACATGAATACGGATTCTTTCTACCGCAAAATGAAAAATAAAAATAAACACACGTACACACAGTATGTTTGACAAATATTAAGTATTGGGGAGGCCTCTCCTCCTATTTACAGCAGGAACAGTTTACATTTATTTAATTTTTTTTTTTTCGGACTGACTCATTAAAAGTTTGGAAGTGCATCATCATCAAGCAACATTTTACTTTCATGTTGAAAAGCAGGCACACATGTTGGTGTTTGACGGGAGCTTAAGTCGACTGATAGCGATTTGGTCTCTGATGACTCCGAGATCGTCTGCCTCATTACAGACAGCGATGATCGGGAGTACAGGGGACTGACGGAGAGCTTCGTGGCCTTGTGCCCGCAGAACCACCTCCAGATCAACCGCAGGAAAACTAAGGAGCTGCTTGTGGATTTCTGCAGGAAACAGTTTTCACCTGCACCGATGAACATCCAGAGTATGGACAGAGAGAGGGGGACCTCATACAAGTACCCGGGTGTTCGTCTCAACAATGAACGAGACTGGTCGAACAACACGGACGCTCTGATCAGGAAGGGGTCGAGGCTCTTCCTGCTCAGAAAACTGAGGACTTTTGGGGTTCAGGGGTCACTCCTTAAGACTTTCTATAACTCGGTGGTGGCCTCGGCCATCCATAATGGCATTGTCTGCTGGTCAGGCAGCATCTCGGCCCGGGACAGGAAGAGATTGGAGCGACTAGTCAGGAGGGCCAGTTCTGTCCTGGGCTGCTCCCTCGACACTCTGGAGGAGGTGGGCAACAGGAGGACGCATGCCAATCTAAAGGCTATGGTGGACAGACCCTCGCACGCCCTCCAGCCCACCTTGGCAGCACTGGGCAGCTCCTTTAGCCAGAGACACCCGTGCTGCAAGAAGAAGAGGTACCGCCGCCCGTTCCTGCTGACTGCTGTCAGGCTATTGAATAGACCGACCTGAAAACCTGAACTCACCCCCACTCACTCATTTTTAATATGCTTGTATTTATATTTTATATTTATATACTTTGTGTCTTCTACTTTCTCTCTTTCATAATTTTGCTGCTATAAATTGGGAATTTCTCCATTGTGAGAAAAAAAATAAAGCTTTTCTTCTTCTTATCCTTATGGGGAGCAGCTCGTGCTTTTTCTTTTTCAGGCACTCCAGTGTCATCAAGATAAGTTTCTGTCTGAATGCTTGTACTGTCATGTGTAAGGAAATTTGAGAATCACTTTAAATGATATTGCAAATGTGTTTTATGTCTGATTGTGTTCTTGTGTTAACGAGATTAGTTTGGAGAAGAGTTACAGCTTTGAATTACGTATTATCCATCCATCCATTTTCCGATCTGCTTTATCCTCACTAGGGTCGCGGGGGGTGCTGGATCCTATCCCAGCTGTCTTCGAGGAGTAAGCGGGGGACACCCTGAACCGGTTGCCAGCCAATCGCAAGGCACACAGAGACGAACAACCATTGACACTCACAGTCACACCTTTGGACAATTTTGAATGTTCAATCAGTAGACCATGCATATTTTTGGAATGTGGGATGAAACCGTCGTACCCGGAGAAAACCCACGCCAGCACAGGGAGAACATGCAAACTCCACACAGGAAGGCCGGAGCCCGGATCGAACCCACGAACTCTGCACTGTGAGGTCAATGCGCTAACCACTGAACCTCCGTGCCCCCCCCCCCGCCCCCCCATTACGTATTATTTACTTCAGAATTATTTTGGGCTGATTAACAGAATATTTTTTCGATTACAAAGCTTTATTATTCGCAAAGTATAATTTTAAAATATAGTACTGCCAGAGGTGTGGCTATGATTAACTTCGCCCTTTCTCCAAATCTTACCTATTTGATGGGAAGGGAGTTGACAAGCACGCGGCTTTTTTAGCCTCACATGAGACTGCAGAAGTGGCCTGGTGTGAATTCGCAGCCTATAAAAGCTGAAGCCAGTTCCTTTTTCGCTCTCTTTTGTTCCGGCTCTGCTTTTGTCTCTCTTGGACTTTTTTTGTTGTTGTTGTTCCTCTTTTCTAGTTGAACGGCAGACCCTCTGGCTACTGCTCTTTTCTTTTCTCCTGGCCACGTGGGCGCGGCTGGGTCCTCACTGGGAACCCCTTTTTTTCCCCTTTGGTGACACATTTATTTGTCTTCAAGAATCTTTTTTTCCTGTTTTGGCGGCATGCTCAGTGCTATCCAATCACATCAGTTATACATGCAAGAACCAGGCGAAGGGCTTAAACCTGTGTTGGCCAGACGATGCGTCCAGTGTACCTCTGAAGAGGGCCAGATTTTCAACAGCAAGGTGCACTGTACCTGCCGGTCTGATCCGTGACGCGAGAGCAACTTTTTTTTTTTTGTCCTGTCTTTTTCATTTTTTCATTTTTACTATTTTCCTACCACCTTCTTCACAACTTGGCCAGCTCAAATGCAAGGTGCATCCATTCCAAGGACAATCACTGAGTGTAAATTACAAGTGTACAAAATTGGTGCTTAAAATTGGGTTTTAAAGGGGCTTAAGTTAGTTATGGAGCCACATGTCTGTCTTTTCAGAAAGTTCACAATATTGTGCCAAGATGATCATTTGTAAATGTATTTGTTTTATCGCAGGGCGGCCCGGTGGTCAACTGCACGTGGGCCTCACAGTGCAGAGGTCCAGGGTTCGATTCCGGCTTCGGCCTTCCTGTGTGGAATTTGCATATTCACCCCGTGCCTGCGTGGGTTTTCTCCGGGTACTCCAGTTTCCTCCCACATTCCAAAAACATGCATGGCGGACAACTCCAAACATGGGTATTGATTAATGAGGCACTTTCGCACGTTTTGGAGGTCAGTTGACTCGAAATCAAAATCTATCTGTGAACAAACTAAGAAAAACAACTTAGGTTTCACAGAGAATTACACCTTGTTACAAAGGAGATCAAAACAAGTTGGCCATTAACACGCTGCTTATTTCCCTGCAGTGAGTTACTTTATTTAAGAAATTGCCAAATTATCAGGAGTGCTTTCTTGTCATGAAGGAAACAGTAATAACGATAACTAAAGAAAAACAACATTAAACAAGTCTTACGCGCTTCCCTGAGGCTAGTAGCAGTTTTCTCTCTCTCTCTCTCTCTCTCTCTCTCTCTCTCTCTCTCTCTCTCGCCCACTCTCACTCTCACACCAACACACTTCTCAAGCTGATAATCAGGCGATTATTCCATAAACAATGCTGGGACCGACTTGGGATTTGCCTAACAATGTCTCATTACTCGTGTATGAGCATCTTCTTCTCCTTGAGATAATGCAATTCGTCAAGGAGAACAGATGAGGGAGGGGTGAGCGCGCGGGGGTGGACTTGGGGGGAGGAGGACAAAACATTTATTAATTTGCACGAAATGGAATTAGCAGCGGGGAGTTCGAGGCAGCGGAGTTTCTAATTTTACTCTTGCCCCCGTGCGCCGATGGTAAATGGAGATTTGTCACACTCCACTTGGCTGGCTCCCCAGCTTGATGAGCTGTCTCCCTCGCCTAAATCTCTCGCACTGGCCACAATGCCAGCACTCACATCATTGCCACAACCCCACTGAGACATCACGGCAGTGGAAGGAAGTGTCACCAGATGTCACATTTCACTGGTGACATTGGATTAAAAAGACAGTGTGAGAGCATGCTTTATTTTCGACTCCCTTAGATGGAGACGCTGAGGACAAAAGTAGTGATTATCCCCCATTGAACAGTTTGGGGAAGGAAAGCGAAGCAAAGTCCATAAAGACATGGGGCCATTTTTTTTTTTTTTTTGTGACCAGCGCAAGCCAAGCACAAAGCACGGTCTAACTGTGTATACGGGTGGAATGTTCTGTCTTTTGGTGTTTTTTTTTTTTTATTTTCTTTGACAGGTACAGTTAGAAATGGGCCCACTTGCTTCCCGGCCAATGGAAGAGTCTCCTCGCATTCCCTTTAACTTCAGCACAGGAGAGGAGAGGTGTGTGCTGTACATGGCGAAGCATAAGCGGACTCACTGGCGTCCATGCAGGAGATCGACGCGCGCAAAGTATCTTTGAAAGGAACTGCAAGAAGATCTCCATTTAGGGATGATGCAGATTTGGCTGCGACAAAGTGGACTCTTTGAGATCGCATTCAACCTCCGATCGTGGGTCCGTGGGTGACACCCCGCCAAGCCTCAACTGGCCCATGGCCAGAATGTTGCATTTTAAAACATGAAAGACGATTTTCACATTTGAAAATGAGGTATGATGACGTCCACCACACACGACTGTGGAATGCAGAATCCTTCTGCCTGCACCTTGATCAAATCCACCAAAATCACACCACACTGCCTGTGCCACAATCAAGACCTGCTTTTAGCTAAAGTCTAAAGATTAGTCTACTTTCTGCCACCAAATTATCAGCTGCACTGGGGGCGTGTAAAGGAAAATGCCCTCGGTCCGCCAGAATGAGCTGCCAAACTCCCAAGCATGCCAAAGGAAGCTTGGACCCGCATGAAAATCAAGATTTGCCCATTTTTACATCCCAGTGCATGTGCGTTGCCTATGAAAAATAGTGCCCATAGAATTTGACGTAGAACACATTGAGAACTCTGAGGTAGACCCAACAAAGACGTTTGGGATGAGTTGCAATGCAAAATGTGAGCCGGACCCTCAGTTGTTATAACTGCAACTAGCCATTTTAGATATTCATGTTATGTAAGTATGAAAGCATTATATGTTTTTACTAAACCTAAAAATGAAAGAGCAATGGCTGCCTTGTAAGTCGACTTCCTTGCAAGTAAAAACAGCCAAAATTATTACGGAACTTCCCGAGCTCCTGGAACACACACACAGTGTGCACAACTGTTGGCAATCCAAAAAAAACAAAAAACAAATTAGAGCTGTTATGTCTCTTCATATCTCATGCCATCTTGAGCAAAACTGCAACTAAAATGTGTTTACGAATTGCCTTGCACTTGCCGATAGTTGCACGCCTATACATTCTCACCACGTGCGCCAACAATGGAGTGTGACAAAGAGGGGGAAGGGAATGAATAACCTTGTCATACAGCTCGAAAATCAAAAGCGAGAGGCAGACCTCTTTTCCCCGGGAATGTATTTGTTGTTATGTCTGCAGATTGTTTATCCTTTCGTTTGAGTCCCTCCACCGATTTCTCCGGTCATTCGGTCCGCAAGGCCACAGAGTGATTAAAAGGAAGCCACTGAGACACACACAAACACGCAGCGCCTACAGCTCTTGCCTGGCGATCAGGATCCCGATGTGTCCGACAGCGAGGTTGACTGCCGAGTGTGAGGGAATTAGAGGGATTAGGGGGTTAGAGAGTAGCGTGATAGCCTCCGGGATGACGGAGGGATTAGCCCGATTATCTCTCCTGCTCCTCTTCCAGTCAGGCGGGCCTCGTCTGGAGCTGCCAGATGCGGCAAACCTAAAGAGCAAAAGAAGCAAGCAACACAAGGATGGAGGAGGAGGCACCGTATGGAGAGCAAAACGTGGGGGAGAAGGAGAAACTCATTGAGTGTGGCTTGCTGATGAAAGGACAGACGATGAGAGTCAGGGATGCTTTTAACAGACAGACGGTTAGGAAAATAGAAATATCAGGGAGGAAATTGTGTGGGAAGAGATAAGCAAGGTAATAATAGCGTAGAAAAGGGATGAGACAGGCGGCACAACTCCCTGTTGGCTTGCCTTCATCCTCCTTCCCTCCAGTGCACATTGACTCCTTCCTCACCTTAATATAGGATTTCGTTCAGATGGTGCTCTGAGCAGCTTTACATTTTAATTTGCACGTCTCTCTCCCTACCAGAGGCTGTCTACGGCGTATCGGGCCAGTCTGCTTCTGGGCCGCGTTACAGACTTTACTGTCAGCTGGATAAGCAAATTGTTTTGGAATGAAAGTTGATCAGTTATTTTTGACGTAGTCGTGACATTGAGAGAGGTCATCGCTGTTCACATGATTGGTAATTGGTAAATGGGCTGTCACTTACACAGCGCTTTTTTACCTTTGTGACGCAAAGCACTTGACACCGTTTTTCTCATTTACCGACTGATGGCGCAGTATCGGGAGCAACTCGGGATTCAGCATCCTGCTCAAGGACAATTTGTCACAGTTGCAATCCCCGACCTCTGGGTTTGGAGACGACCACTCCACCACTGAGTCATGCTGCCCTCATTTGACCTTTGTGTTGCTGAAGTGGGCGTGTGGTTTCCAGTCCATCGGTATTCCTTTTCTAAAACACTGAACTTTGAACCCTATACACCTCTTAACACAGCTCGACTACTGTTGACTCAGAAGCAAACGTTACCAGGGAGGCTTTCTCGTACCTACTCCACAATATAGTCCAAACACTCATACGAGTGAGTAACCTATTGTTGGTCACTCACTGGTCATGCACATTTGTCTTTTCCTTATCGTTTCAACTTTTGGAGATACATACGTAGCTACAATTGACAAAAAAATAAATGTGCATGCTAAAATTTTCTCAGTCTGCTCCAATATTAGCCACAGTCTTTGTTGCAGTGGCCCCTTTATTTTTTGCTGTCTTTATCTTTTAGTCTTTGCTTTAGAGGTCAAGTCAATGTTCTATGACAAAGCATTCTGATTAATATTGCGTTTGTGGAGTATGAATTAAGCAGAAAAATCCACCTGTTTCTGTCCATGTAGTGGTGCTGTCATTTTGCCTTCGACTGCCACTTGCTGTCGACTGAAATTAACATCAGAGTGCCTCAGGGTTCAGGCAACAACTGTCATGGCTCACCTGTTTTCCGGTTTGCGTCATGTGACGTTCAGACTAGCGGGGGCATACAGAACATCTAAAGAACATTTTTGAATCGATTTCGCGTTTGATAAAACCTGTCTTATTGCCATGGCCAACAATCATACGCCTGGTCCAAGTGGCAAGATCAGTGAGACGTGCCCCCCCCCCGCCCCCCCCCGCATCTGTCATGATACTGTTCAGCAGTGGGATGTGCATTTGGTACCTGGGCCTGTTTTGAGGATTCACCCAACTTACTCCACTGCTTAATTCTAGGGGTGTTCACACGTGCACATTTGGTCCGGCACTGCACCGGCGCTACGCCAGTCGAGCGTTCACACGTGCACATTTGCTCCGGCGTAGCGCCGCAATAGAGCTTATACCGGACCAAATTTGATCCACCTCAGGGAGGTGGTTTAAGAATTTGGTCCGGAGCAAATGCTCGTTTGCGACGCTACGCCGGAACAAATGTGCACGTGTGAACGCAACTGGGTTAAATTTGCTCCAGAGCAAATGCTCGTGAAGAGTTGATTACGTACAGCGAGAATGCGTTGCTTTCGTGCTCTGTCGGACTTTCGTTATTTGTTAAATAACGACCCAAGACTAGTCTGGCAAGCACCTCTTGGGTTATACCATCTCAACTATATAACGGGGAGAGGGGAATAATCCCCAAACGTCATCTTTCCTTTTGTAGGAGACTGCACTGTCTCGGAGTTGTTTGTGTAGTTTATTCCTTTGTTGTGTGTTGACATCCCCCCGTGCCTCATAGAATTTATTTCGTGATTTCCTCTCTTGATTTTTCTGTTTGGCGCATTACATTTTTGCTTTTCTGAGTGTCATTGAAGTCATC
>CAAKHF010007224.1:0-20644 GCA_901007745.1 Hippocampus kuda
ATCCCAACACTTCTTCAAACTATGAAATAGAAGTATTTTAAGCGCTCTTAACAGCCCAAAAATAAGGATTAAAAACAAAAATAGAACAATCTTGTGAGGAATGTGGACGATGAGCTAATATTAGCCTCGCCTCTTGCTATTAGTCTTCTATTTCCTTGTCCTATGTGGAGTCTCTCACATTTCAAAAGATATCCAAAAATCAGTTTGTGTGTATAGTACTCCACTTTTGAGATAGTGGACCTCAAAGTTTGCAGTGGAGTCCCCCCCCAAAATGTGAACAGTTGTACTGGATGATGTAGGTTTGTCTAAGGTGATTCTAAACAAAACCTACATATAAACTAAATATAAATGGAATGTTTTAAAAGTGGGTGGTGTCTACCCCTTGGAAGGACAGATGAAAACAATTTCCCAAGGGGAAATTTGGGATGAATGACAGATGCGGAGGAATGTGTGTTTTTTGTGGAATAGATGAATTTGATTTATTCTCATTGGCCTGATTTTAAGAAAGCGCCATAAAACTCAAAACCCGCTAAAATAACATTCTTGAACCTGTGAATTAAAAAGAGCTGCATAATATTTCTCAGAAATTAAATGTGGAATAATTGTGTGGGCTGTGCGGTTATATGCAGTTTTTTTTTTTTTTTTTAACAGTCTGGATGGTTTTAATTGCTGTTCAGTGGAGCTGCATTACTCCCACATCACAACGTGTACCAAACGAGTATGTGAGGCACGCCGCTCTGCGGCAGTAAATAATCTCTTTCGTCTTTTGCAGGAAACCAGCAGCAGAAATGACATGCAAATCTCTGCAGTTTCTCTCTCTCTCTCTCTCTCTCTCTCTCTCTCTCTTGACCTCAACCTCTCCCACACACTCTGTGAACCTTTCCATCTTTGTGATCACAATGCTGGCCAATTATTAAAAGCTTGGGACATGAAAATTGGACACTGAGCTCTCCAACTCAAATTTCACAAACTGGACTTGTGACACCAGGGCGCACGTGCACATTTAATTTGTGTCGATTTGTTCATCCATCCATTCATTCATGCGTTCTCCGACCTGCTTATCTTTGTGAGGGCCGCAGGCCTGCTGGAGCCTCTCCCAACATAGCAGCCATGTTGGTGTGTTTACAGTGCTAATTCTAGCTTAGAATTAGCCTGATAAGTGAAGGCTCGGTGTGATGGGCGAAGGGGATTTGTTAAGTGAGGCTATAAAAAGTGCACCCCTCGTCTGGTATATGAACATCAGCTAACTTAAAATCGATCCTGAAACTGAAAAGGGAGCCAATGCGATGATTTTTCGAATTAGTGTTATCACCGTACACCAAGCCCTCTGATCTTCATCAGGACATGCGCTGCGAAATTCTGTAATATACTTTTATACTTTACAAAAGGTGATAAAAAGCACGACAAAACGCTTTATCGCTAATCTGCTATCGACATCATGAGAGCACCTGCGACAAAGTAGACTCGCATGCCAACACCACCAGATGTCTCGTGTAATTGTCCGCCTTGACTAATGAAGTTAAAGTCATCTGACTGAGCGTACTCTCGCAATGACACGCTTCATTGTCTTTTCTGTCCTCTATAAAATAAATCTTGCAATAGCGGTCGCGTAAATCTCTTGCAGAATAGAATGCTCATCCAAACAGGACAGGGGAAAAATATAAAAAGTCATTCCTGGTTTTTGGCCTCCGTAAAGAAATCAACAGAATCTGAAACCTTCCACAGTTTATGGATACATTGTTTTTTTTTTTTATGATGTGGAAAAGGGCACATTTAGAGAGCACAAAAAAGAGAGAGAGGAAAAAAAATATCACAGATAGTCATGATCCAGCTGAATAAGTGTAGAGACATAAATCTCCTGATCACAGTCTGGTCTGGCCTTGACTCGCGTGATCAAAAGAATTCTTCCCTCTGTCTTTTTTATTTTTTTCCTTTTTAGCTTACGCAGACTCGTTAGTAAAAAGCTAACTGGGCTCATTCAAGCATGTTCTTTGATTGCACCAAACGATGCCACAATGTTGATGCGAGTTGACTTTTTTTTTTTTTTAAAATGCAGAGTGCTCAATCAACCATATCTCAGTGTTAATTATTGCTGACTTATCAGAAAGAGGAAAAAAAAAAAAAACATCTCCAGGTGTCATCGTACTGATAGCACCGCTCCGCCATAGGGAATGTGTGCTACTTCCCTTGCTCTTTGTTAGGGCAACCTATTGTGACAAGTCCCAATACAATCCACAATGTAGAAATGCGCCGCTTTGAACACCGTCACTCGACTTTTTCCTTTTTTTTTTCTGTCAGCCTGCACTATCTTTTGCACGTGTCATCATTTTACCGCCTTTGTTCTTTGGGCTTTGGGCTCTGACCTTCCCGTATAGAGCTCGTTCTGCAGGCACGCCGGCTTCCTCCCACATTCCTAAAATATGCTTGTCTGATTCACGGAAGACTCTAAAAGGTCTGAATGTGAGTGTGAAGGGTTTGTTTGTTTATATGTGCCCTGCACTTGTCCTGTTTGGGGTTGCACAAACCGCCAAGAATAGATTGTTTGGAATTACCTTTCACGGGAACTAAAATTGTGTTTTTGATAGGTTTAGTCCATGGAGCAGCTGGAACTGTTCTCGAGTCGCTCGCTCAAGACGGCCTTCAAGTCAACAATCGTGGCATCGATGAAGTTAAACGAATAGGGACAAATTTGGTTGCAGTGTGTGAAATTTGAGATTTAGCGAGAGATCGGTTGCTGACCCCCTCTGATTTATGAGGGTTATTTTTCTAACTCTGCTCAGCGCAGGCATTCGGTGCTGTCAAAAAGTATTTGCCCTCTTCTCAATTTCTTTCTTTCCCGCTCCACTTTAATGTTTAAGATCAAATGGAGAGCATGTCCTCAGCACTTGACCATTTTCAAGTTTTTCTTGCGTACTTTGTCTTGCCGTCACAATTCTTCCTCGGCACATTCAAACCCAAGGCTGCGCGTGTCCGCCAAAGGCCCCAATGAACTGTTCGACTCGCCATCCAGCCGGTGCAATATAAGCCGCACAGGTAAGTGGAAAGCAGGAAGAGTTTTTTTTTTTTTTTTAATTCATCTAGTTTAAATTTAGGGTTTTTTTTTCTGAAAATGCTTGATTTTATTTTTTTGGTTGTAATATTGGTGATAGTTTTCACTGCAATATATTCGAGGATGGCAACTGAAATGTTTTCCCACAGTGTGAAGAGTCCAGCGACCCCAAAAAGCAAGGCCGTGCCCCCCAGCGTCACCTCGTGTGCCAGATCGCCGAAATATGAGCAATAACTTCCCACTCTCACTTCTACAAAGCTGGCAGCATGTGATGCCGCCCTGTCCCATGCCTCAAAGGTCAGCGTGAACCTCTGACCTTGGCCTGACCTTGCCAGCCTTGAGGTCGAGCAGTTTTGATTCCTGCTTTTGACGCAAACCGTTTTGGAAAGCATCCCACTTTTCTTTGCTTATGGGATGATGGAAAGACTCCGATGGAACGTCAGGTTTCCCGTGGGGATCATGGAACCGGAAACGTAAGGGTGAGTCAGCTCGTCAAGTGTTTACAAGCCGAGTTTATGTTACACTTCGCAGTAAACGGAATCGGCGCTGCCAAATAGGAACAGTGGAGGACAACTCTTTGGGATGATGAATTTGAAAGGAGGGTATAACCATCTGTGTTCCTCTTACTGATGACTCCATCTCTCTCTATGGGCACATAGGACTTCTCCTTTCTTTCTGCCAGCTGTTTCCGCCCAAAAAGAAAAACACCCCCCTCCAAAAAATTGTGATTAAATAACCATGCACAACAACACTGTCAATATGATTGCGTTATAATAGCAATCGCGCAAGACTCCAAACTTACAACAGAAGAATTGTTGTTGCGCTTCCAGGCCATATGCAGAAATGAATTACATTTAGAAATCAAATAAAGCCAATATCACACTCTATTAAATACAGGGTGGTGGTGGTTGTTGGTTTTTTTTTAATCTGACAAGAAAAAAGGACAAGGTCACATTTATTGGACAAATTATTGCGTTAGTCAATCATTGATGGAAGCATCCACCATATTGCCCTCTTCACCATATTTTCGACCAGCAACGGACAAAGCCGTTTTCTGTTACGCTGAATGCCCATTTGATTTTTCTTTTCCCCGTGTGTGTGTTTGTGTTTAGGGGGCGAATGCCAACAAAAGCGGGGAGGTCAGGACCCTCAGCCGAGCGTTCTCCGCTTCCCGACTATATTTCACCTTCCAATGCCCGGTACGTACCAAGACTGGTTGCACAATCAACCGTTCCCACTCAATTTTACACCGTCAGCGAGTGGGAACTCAACAAGCACCATTACTGCCAGAACTAAGCGGTGGAAAAAGTCAACAAAGAATGTACGCTTCAATTTAAAATGAAAGTAAATTATGATTGCCTGTTAATAAGAAGAAATAGAAGCCTGCCAAGGCACTATGGGCATGGTTGACAGTTTGTGCCGAACAAGTCTCCACACAGAATTATTGCTTTTAATCATTTGACAGCGATTATTTTATAACGATGCAAAAGGAAGATACACAAGATGTACAATCGGCCTTATGACTGCCATAAAATGTTGCTTCCAGTGTACAGCAGTCAGCACATTAAAGAAAGAGGGAGTCGGGGAATTTCTAAAACAAAGTAAGAGCAGAGTTATTATTTGGAGGAAAAAAAATGTCTTTGGGTCATAGAACAACTGGAGATGCAATGTAAAATTTGGTATCGCAAAGCCAGTTGTTAATATCCTAGCTTTGGCGGGGTGAAAAAAAAAAAATCAGCCATCAAAGCGCCGTGAACCAGATGATGGATGTGAAAGCTGCAGCTCGAGTGACTTATTGCACATTTTGCACCTCGCAGCTTGTTGCGTGCGTGTGTGTGTGTGTGTGTGTGTGTGTCCGAACGTAAAGACGGGAGTCCATTACCTTCCCGCGTCAGATGAGCTTCTGAAGCAGCGACGGATTGAGCAACCACAAAAACGTAATCACCCAAATTGGCTTTTGAGAGGTTGAGAAATGAGTGCATCGTAATTTGGAAAGATTATCTTCGCAGGTGAGGTGGTAGGTGGTGGTCCGTGTTCGGGGGGGAAAATTACAAGGATGAAAATGACAATTTAGACACACATCCTGACTTGTGGCAGTGAGCAAGTGTCGAGAAGGGAACTGAAGCCGCAGAGAGTATTACTACAGCTCAGAAAGGATCCATTTTGTCGACATCTGAAATGATTATTTTCACGTTTTTTTTTTCTTTCCGTTTTCTTTCCATTAAAAAAAAAAAAGTCATGAGTTTGCTGGTTGATGCCTCGGCTGTATCAAAGCATGCCAGATAACAATCGGAGCTGTTCAATTCATAGATTGGTGCTTCGACCATGACTGCTTTAATCTGTTTTTTTAAATGCCACATTGTTTTCTTGCAGTCTCGGGCTTTTGTTGGCAATTTCCCTTCCACACACAGAGCTCAGGAGTTGAGCGGAAAGTAGCGGCCACACCTCCGCCAAGCTTGTTTGTTCATTTGGCTGAGTAATCAGAAGGTGTGATTCCATCCCAAAATTGCATGTGAATGAACTGATGCTCATCGTTTAGCTGAAACCTCACTCAAAGAAATCACGGGCGGATACAGCAGATCACAACAGCTCATAGAAAATCAGAAATACGATGCATGGTAGGGATGTCGGAGCAATCTGAGCGGACGCTGATGAATCGTTTTGAGGCCTTGCTCACGACAACTCAGCAAGACTCAAAAAGGGAAGGTGGATGAGGTTGCGCGTTGTATTTTTGTACATTTTTTTTGCATTGGAAAGAATCTCTGACAAACAGTGCTTTAATATCATTTTGACCACTTGGGACTTCTTGTATTCCTCCATTGTGCAATTCTGTTCAATCTGGACTGCTCGCAAGTCCACTGCAGGGAATATATGCACAAACAACCACTCTCAGACACGTTTTGGAAGTTAAGTATTAAATCGACCTAACATGTTTTTGTTTTTTTTGGGGAATGTGGGAGGAAGCCGGCGCATCCGGGACAACCCACGCAAGCGCAGGGGACAACATGCAAACTGCACATAGGAACAACATACCTCAGAACTGTAAGTCGGCCATGTTAACCACCACTCCACCGTGCCCAGGTTTTAAATCACCAATGATTCATAATCCTGTTTAGCATTTTAACAGTGCAGTCCTGGCTTTTCAGTCACTCTTCATGCACTCTGTGCACATCACTCATGATACCCGCCAGGAAGGATTACCATGTTGACAGCAACACACAGCACCTGGCAAGTAGACTTCATTTTCTTATTGTGTAAATATCCAGCCTTCCATTTTCTGTCGCACTTGTCCCCATGAGGGTCGTGAGCCGGAGCCCATCTCAGCTGATACGATTTGAGAAAGAGGTCAATCTGAGTGCACACGTATTGACAGACAGAGCACATTTACACACACATGGAAAATTTCGAGTCTTCAGTTTACTCAACATGCATGTTGGAGGCTTGGGGAGAATATGCAAAAGCCACACAGGAGGCCAGAGAGGAGATTAAAAATCATGAATTTCAGAACTGTGCGGCATTTCAAGCTGACCACGAGTTCGCCATATCAACTAGACTTTTTATTTAATTTTTCTGCCAAAATTTTCAAAACCAGCGACACAGATGGGATTCTATGATTCAAATTTAGGAAGAAATAGAGGCTGGAACTCCCAGCATGCCACGCGGCGTTGTGTAAATAGTTGCTAAGAATTACCTTTTCATTGTTAATGTCTGATGTTAATTATTTCCCAGTTGTTGTAGTAACAGACTTGTGTTCATCCACCCCTTTTTATCGAATTATTGCTCACTCACTGTGGATTTATGTGCTCGCTCTTGAGTTACAGCTGCTCCTGTATTTTTAACTAAAAATCTATGCATTCTCACGTGGTGGTGTGGGGGCAGAGTGCGGTCATTATGAAAGTGGGGAGACGTGGCCCCGATGTCAACCCTGTCATCTGCGCCCATGTTCAAAACAAAGAACAAATATCATTTTGATAAGCAGTGCAAAGTATATAAAGAGGACTCACTGTGTTTTTTACATACATACATACATACATACATACATACATACATACATACATACATACATACATACATACATACATACATACATACATACATACATACATACATACATACATGCTGATTTATATAGCGCTTTCACAACAGCGGTTTGTAGCAGGGTTTTTAAATTTAGTTTTTAAATCTCTTGACTGAAAAATAAATTATATTACACGGGTCTGCTTGGCAGTTTTGGGTTTTTTCCCCCCCTTGATGACAAATTAGCTATGGCCTTTTGACAAATTAGCTATGGCCTCTTGGCAAAAGTGAGAAATAGTTTTATTTTGGAGGGATGAACCGGATCTTGCTTAACTCACTGTGGTGCGTTTGACCAGGTTCCAGTTGGCCCCCCCGGTTCGGAGCTGGTTCAACAGTTGCTCGTTTTGAACGCAATCTTTCAGGCAACACCGTGCAGTTGTCACTTTATCCCACACTTGAGTGTGACGAGATATCGCCAAGTGACTTGTCGTGGCGAAGCATAGCCGCGACAACTTTGTGCGGCTGCGCATCTGGCAGTGAAGGTGAGTGTTGTTGTTTTCGGATTATTTTTAATGTACATTGTTGTTCTTGCCTCTACGGGCACCACGCGTGGAGGGGGGTTTCGCTTAAAGTCCCGAGAATCTACACTCGCTGCATGTCAAACATTTTCTGCTGAAGCAACAAGTGGAAGGCCCCGAGCTGCGTGCGTTGCTTTATCCGATGACACTTGAACGCCACTGAATTCACGAGTGGGTTAAACAGGTGACTGATAACAGTCGTGCAAGAGATCGCCAGAGTGTGCACAATCTCGTTCTGACTTAACAGTAATGATAGTTTATTTTTTTTATAACCTTAATAATACTGTACTCTGAGCGCAAGGAGTGCCTTTATATTAACACTTTTTTAACCGCACACGTGGTTCTCCTCGAGTGTTAATAACACCTTCTGACGGCGTGTTGGGGTCATTAAATTTAAACAAGAGCATTTCAACAAGTGCTTAGCACCGCGTGTAAATAACAGTGCGCTATCACTCACTCGCTCGCTCGCATTTTTTGTTCTCAGAGTTGGAACTGTAGCGATGCAGCTTTTCAATTCATTGATTCCTCGTTGTTGTTTTTGCAAAACAATGATTGACTGATGAATGCTGCTTTCTGCGAATGTACCACTAAGTTTTGTTTTATGCAGATAGTGTTGTCATAGTCACTTAGTCCGCAGCAATTTTGTTTGTGGCTATAGCTCGTAAATGCAATTGTTTGATCGTTCGTTGCAACAGTTCTGCAAGATTAAAAGCATTCCTCTTATTTGGGGCTGATACAAATGTAAATTCGACTTCTTAGCACTCTCGAAACTACTAGTTCGCTGCACTTAGATGATCCCAAATTGTATGGCATCAGCGGCACTCTGGGAGTACAACAAATCACCTTCTCTAATGAACAAACTCTAATATGTGGATTGCTTGGAATAAAGCATCTATTGTCATCGTCATAGCACCCTCGGATAAAATGCTTCTATGCACTATAGCTTGCTGGACCAGCCTGGACTCTTCTTGTGAACATTACAGTTCAGAGATATGTGCACTTTGTCCAAACTGTGCAGTGACAAGTTTTGTTGTTTGGTTAGCACACACGGCGTGTTCATTTCTTGGCTTTGTAACCTTTGATCGAGATTTTGTTGCTAACCGAAAGCATATTTACGGCTGTGGGTTTAATGCAACAGATTTGAAGTCGAGTTTTCGACAGAACTAAACTGGTGTCGGACTGTGGCCGTTAATCCTCCCATCTGTTTTTCAAAAACAAACAATACCGAGTTGGACTAGGTAACAAATAAGGGTTGAATCCCAGTCATGCTCTGCTTTACTTTCTGTGTGGGTTGACAATGGGGGTAGCTATTTTCTTGATTAAAATTCCCGACGATTGACTCCCACTGGCTGGCACGGACCACCTACTACTCCTTAACAGAGGAAGGTGCAGCTTCTTGGTGCACAGCCGTTTCATATCCGCGATATTAAGGAGGCGGGGAGGTTTTATTTGGGAGGGATGGATGGGAAACGGCGTCGGCCTTGAGCGTTTTTGTGTTCAAAGCGTGGACGTTTCTTTAATGGCTGGGAAAAGTTGTGTCATTTATAGTTGGACTTTACTTGGCGCTGACCTTTTTGTGTGCATGGTGGGAGTGTGCAGGTCTGTCAAATATTTGCAAATGGAATTAGTGGCGTGCAGGCAATCAAACTTGATTTATTATTTCATTAAAAAAAAAAGTTTTGAATGAGTCTCGTTGAGATGGGAGAGCATAGGTGGCGCTTTGCGCGGTGCAGCTTTCGCCGCTTTTGCTTTTTAACATTTACCATTACCCGCCGATAAACACTGGAGTACAAACAAAACACACACGCACACACAATGCATGTTTGACAAGAGGGGAGGCAGCTTTCAAGTCAAGGTCAAAGCTTCCAGCGAGGGCGGGTCAACCCTCCACATCTGCGTTTACCCCCAAATGGCAGTTTAAGAAGCGCAGCTCCGCCATGTTTTTTTTTTTTTTACATTATTTTTTATTTTGCTGTTTTCTGAGTGACTCATCTGGTTTAGTAGTCACTTAGTTGGATACAGACTTAAGTTTATAGGAAACTTAATGGAAGAAGACAGTAAGGTTTTTTTGTTTCCCCCCCACTTATCATTTGCGCACAGTAGAGTCGATCCAAGTGAAAAGCCTTGGTGTTGAATTACGATGCCTCTTGAATCGTACCCAGAACTAGACTAACCAAACTAGTGAGCTGCGAGTCGGCGTCGTTAAACTTCAAACCGAGCGTGCATCCCCGTGTCTTTCACTTTTGGGTTGTTTCCTGACTTGAGAAGTCTGGTGGGGCTTGATCAGCCCCCAGGTGACGGAGGTAAAGCACACTTGACCTGACTCCCTTCTGTCTGTCCGGCGACCATCATTGGATCATTTTCCAAAACCTTTGAAACTTTGAACGGACAAACAATTTCGTCCAAGCGACTGAAAGCGCTGTCATGAATCCTGAACAATAACTTGAACGCAATACCTAAAATTCAGCCTCAGTGCTTTGACTTCTACGTATGAAAATAAATTGTGATGGCTGAGCATTCCATCCCACTTTCTCACCACAGCCTTGCACGGTACGCCAACGTTGGCATACGCTCGCCAGCATTCACCCCCCCGGCCAGTATTTATGATTTCACTCATGTAGAGCAGGGGATGAAACTGCAGGGATTTCAATTTTTTTTTTTTTAAAGGAGTAGATATTATACTTGGCACCCAAAACCGTAGGGTGGTTAAATGTGTTTCCCATTGTCAGGTTTAGTTGTCGCAACTTTGAATAAGTGTTCCTTACGACTAATCAGTGATCGCATCACAGGGTCGCTGTGTTCTGGGAACGTTGTCTTGTTTAATTCCAACGTCAATGTATAATAGATTCCGACCGTTCACCAGATGACGATACCGACATTGGCGTGAAGTTCGACCTGGATAGATCACTCACTCCTTTCGTGCATGGTTAACCCTCAATCGCGTCCAAACAAACTGACAATAAATGAAAGCGATGCCAAAACAGAGCAAAGAATGTTCTCCAACTGTGAGTGAAGATGAGACGGCTGGCACCCAGGAATGATTAACTCTGCTGGGTGCGCTGTATCAGATGTTGTCAAAGCAAAGCAACGCGTCTTGTACTTTCCTGGGATGCGACGTGTCTGTGTCTGTTTGTGTGTGTGTGAGTGTGTGTGTGTGTGTGTGTTGCCTATTGATCTAACGGGCGTTTGCGGAAAGTGCATTTGTAATCATATTTCCCGTTCTGGCTAACATTTCCTACACGCTGTAAATATGCAAAATGGCGGGCAAAGCGGGTGGCCACGATGATGATAATGATGATGATTATTATTGACCTTCAACAACTGTAACTTTGCAAAGATTGCATGTGGCTTTGAAACTGATTCGAATTTTGAAGACATAAGAGTTCTCTTGCCAAAGCGTTTTAAATATAAAATGACAACTTTGAATATTAGCGGTATTAATAAGACAAATACTAAAATTCCGTCGGCTCACAGGCTTTTGTTTGTAATCGTAATGAGAGAAACTAGGGCAGTAAGACGAACTAGTAGTTGGCATTGTTTTTGTTTTTTAGGTTTTTTTTTTTTTTTTTTGTAACATGTATTGGCTGGCCACCATTCCAGGCAGACTCCAGCTTACTCATCACCCTCATGACAACAGGCACCAGAGAAAAATAGATGAGAGAAAAGAGAAAATACTAAAAAGATTTTCCACCTCGAAGAATATTTTCCCTCAGCTGTGCATGAAGAACAGCAAAAGTTTAGGCCTTTGAATGTTTATTGTGTTTTTGGGGAAAAAACAATTTATTTCCATGAGAAGTTCGAAGGGAGGCTAAGGAGGACCCTATTAAATTTGTCCTGGAGACTGTAACCTTTTTTTTTTTTTTTTTAATGAGAGAACTCAAAGTGTATTTAATGGAAAATGGAACAGGTCTTTATTGTCTTATTCACTGTTAAAAAAAAAATACAAAGTGCCCTTTTCTTACTTTCAAGTTCCTCCCTCACAAAAGCTCGGAATCGGATCTAACAAAGAAACACTCGATGTACAAAGAAAAAGTGCGCCGAGCTGGAGTGGGCTTCAACAAATAAGGTGCAGTTTGGTGTGTACTCGATTGTCAACAGCGATAAGCCATTGAGAAATGTGCCGTTTTTATATTTGACAGCTTGTGCAAATCGTGTTTGGGCATATGTAAAGCGATGAGAAATTTTATTATTGTTTAGCGTCTGAGAGTGAGAGACATGTATCCAAAAGGTCAACTCTGCCGTGACATCATCATGATCTGCCTCGATGTGCTCTCATGGCTTTTTTTTTTTTTTTTTTTTGTGGTCCATTTTTGTTTGTCTTGCAGGGATGTCCTGTCTGCCTCAGTGAGTCCCCAATGGCCATTCTAACCACTCAACGTCCTTTCATTGGCGTAGACCAGACACCCCTTCTCTTAATTCCGGGATATTTTGGAATATTCACCCGAGCTTCTCGACATCTTGCTTGTGCATAGGACACATCCTAACACTGGAAGTTCACAGTTAGACAATTAGAGCTCAGTGGTCATAACGGTGTCCGCTGTCGGTCGATTCAGTGGGCGCCGGTTAAGGGGCTTGGCATTCTTCCAGTCGCAAAGTCATCTCGTATCCAACACCGCGCCGTCCTACATGGACGATGTCGGACGGCCAGCCTTAGAGAGACGTCCTTGCGCTAGCGATGGCCACAGACAAGGCTCAGCCCCTCCTTCAGCTCCAGGAGGTGGACTCCAGTCGAGTGGGCTGTCGCGTCCTCTCCCCCATCCACAGCGCCTCCTCCCCGGGTCTGTCCCTCGAAACCAGCCAGCCCATCTGTATCCCCTCCCCTTACACCGACCTCAGCCATGACTTTACCACCATCCCTTTCTACAGTCCAGCTATCTTCTACACTGGCCAGGGACTTTCAGACTGCTCGCCTGTGCACCAGTCCCTAAGGCCCTCCTTATTCTGGCCCAGCCAGGGCCACATGGGCCCGCCCGGACCGCTGCATCCCTCCCAGGCACGCCCTCAGCAGAGTCAGCCTATCCAGAGTCCGTGGGCGGAGCTGTCACCGGGGGGCTGCGAGTTGACTGCCAGGTAGGACCTTGCTTCACTTTTTTTGGGGGGTGGGGGGGGGCTATTGGCCTTTCCTGCTGCTGTGACACATCTTCTTTTATTGATGCTGTGTGTTGGAAGCAGCGAAAAAGCGCTTTGAGCACTCCCGTAGCTTTTTCCTCATCGGAACGGGACTCAGGTTTTCGCAAGAACGAAACCGGGAGCTTCCAGTGGCATAGATTACAAGTACATGAACAAAGATGCATTGTTTGTAGTAGACGCATCATTTTCGCTCCAATTGACTGAGATGAGATCATTTGTGGCTCAGAACTTCTTGTTCATCGCACCGTTTTGGAGCGAGAAAATATTTTGACTTTTGATCATTGATTCGATACGAAGGTAGTATCCGTTCTCAAGTGATTGAGATAGCCGGTGTCCAAGGTCCAATCTGCAGATGCACTTTGTCAGCTCTGGAAACATCCCAATGTTTCAATCAATCGGAACCAGAGCAAGAACGGAATCCAATCCGAAAATCTTGACACCATTTGGGTCACAATCCTCACCCTTAAGATGATTGAATTGCGTTTGAGTACGAAGTGGAACCCGACTAATGTTGAACCACAGACAATTCGGGATGCTTGAGGAAGCTCAAAATCATTGTTCATTGTCACTTCAGGTCGTGCGTTTCAACTTTTTTTATGGGGGTCATAGGTCGACACGTTTCTTATCATCATCGCTTCCTGTCACAATTTGCCACCAATCTTTAAGAGATTTGCACCATGCCAAAACAAGAACACGTGAATTACATGTCCAGGGTCAGTTCTCTGCTGCTCTCTCCAATTTCAGTCTGTGTGCTTCAACTTTCATGCGCCGTATCAGACCAGGAAGAATATCCGTTTTGAACGCTGATCTGGATTTAAGATGCGAGGGTCCAAAGTCAAATCGCCGCATGTTCACGGGTCGATTCTGCTGTTTGTTTTGTGTCACTGGATCGCATCTGAGCTTGGGCCTTATCGATTTTCATGCGGTCAAAAGTCAAATCAATAGCGCACGTTACTGGTTGACACTTTCAACCAAATGGACACACACACACGCGTGCGCCGGTCTAGTGTACGCCACCATAAACCTTGACTGACACACGTGTTTGTTAGCAAGCGCAGGCGCTCCCACGAGAGCGAGGAGCTGGTGGTGTCATCGGGTGGGAAAGCAGACCTCCACTTCTGTGCCGTTTGCCAGGATTATGCCTCTGGCTACCATTATGGCGTCTGGTCTTGTGAAGGCTGTAAGGCCTTCTTCAAGAGGAGCATTCAAGGTGAGGCAAAGGGAAACGTCTCTTAGTCAATGTAGTATCATGATTTTTTTTTTTAAAAAAACATTTTGTGAATTTGCCCTGGGATTTGAGTTCCTCTTCCACAAGCTGCATTCTACGCAGAGTCTGCAAGGATGGTGTTGCTTTGAATTTGTCCTTGCTTACCTTTTATCTTGACTTTCATCTGTCCTGTCATCTTTGATTCAGGCCACAATGACTACATCTGCCCGGCAACCAATCAGTGCACCATCGACAAGAACCGTCGCAAGAGCTGCCAGGCGTGCCGCCTCCGCAAATGCTACGAAGCTGGCATGACCAAATGCGGTGAGCCACCGTGCGTTTTATAATCCAGTGCATCCAATATATGAATAAAATTACAAAATAGGCCATTCATTGAAGGTGCACCTCATAATCCAGTGCGCCTTTTAGAGCGCCGAATACGATAATTAAAAAAAAATTAAAATGAGATTTTAAAAAGTCCTCTCACATGCTATCAACACTTTTAAACACTCACAAAAATACGCCTTTTCAAATAGTCCTTATCGTCTGTATGGATGTTTTTGTCAAGAAATGAGAGGCTTTGAGGTATTTTTTGGCACAACATTGTACTGCCCTGAAATTGCACAACTCTAAATCCGGACTAAATATAAAAGCTTATAAAACTGTACACAAAAAAAAAAAAGAAAACATTGTGCAATAATCTGTCTAAACACAATGTGGTCATATTTCACCGTGCTGTCGTGAGGACTCTGCTAGGCTAATGAGTGACCACAGCATATCGCTAACCGATCACTCCCTTTATGATCATCGCCATTCTTTCTTCTCCTGCATTTTTTTTTTCCTGCCCCATTTTGTATCCGTTGGCTCAGGCATGCGCAAGGAGCGTGGAAACTACCGGAACCAGCAGAGGCGGCGAGTGAGTTTGTCCTCACACAGCAAGACTCACGGAGCCAAGGTGTTAACCGAACCGGCGGCTGTTTCCGAGCTCCACCCGCCCGCGTTGACCCCGGAGCAGCTAATCCAGCGAATAATGGAGGCGGAGCCGCCCGAAATCTACCTGATGAAGGATATGAGGAGGCCGCTCACCGAAGCCAACGTCATGATGTCTCTGACCAACCTCGCTGATAAGGAGCTGGTTCACATGATCAGCTGGGCCAAGAAGATCCCAGGTATGCGTTCCGGGTTATAGGTCACAGTCATGATGGAAAATTGATCATTTTCATACAAAGAGGCCACAGTCATGACTAATATGAGAGCTCATGCAAGCAAACTGGGTCTTGATGGCACTCATAGTCATCACAGCCCCTGCCTGGCCTCGATTATGTATATGCTTTCCTCATCAGGTGTAGCGCTGCCTTCCCGGTCTACGTGTGCAAAAAAATAAAATAAAATCCAACTCCAATGATCATTGTTGTCATTTACTGTTGTGTTCTATTTTTTTTTTGCGCCGTTCTCTTTTGTCTATCCCGTCTGAAAGTCCAACCGCGTTTCCGATAAATAAGCACCTGAGGAAGTACATTAAACTTGTCTTTTGCCCAGAAAAACTGTTCCAAGATTTAAAAAAAAAAAAAAAAAGCATACAGATCGACTGTGGTGCTTGACTAAGCAAAAAAACAAAAAAAAAGAGCAAAGATGTTTGACATGTCAGCGCTAAGCATTGCACAAATCCCACCCTGTGACCTCTTCAGGGTTTGTGGAGCTCAGTCTTCTGGACCAGGTGCACATGTTGGAGTGCTGTTGGCTGGAGGTGCTAATGATAGGACTGATGTGGAGGTCGGTCAACCACCCGGGGAAACTCATTTTCTCTCCTGACCTCAGTCTGAGCAGGTACTCGATTTCTTATCCTGACTTCAATGCCTGATAACGTTGTGGTCTCACAAAGAATGCATTGAAAGAATAGGTTCAGATTCTAACCTTTATCACTGAAGAGGTTGTGGGGGGATAAATAAAAAAATGTTGACGATGCGGTATGTCTTGACATGTTGCTCTAATCCCATTCCCTTGTTCACCAGGGGATGTTGTTTATCCGGTGACTGATATGAGATTCTGTGATAGGCTTTCGATTCATTTCACAAGCAATATCCTCCAGTTTGGCATTTCATATTTGAATATAATATCATAGCTCTGAAAATATCTTACCGCGAGCTGCTGATTGAGTATTCCAGCTCCCCCAAAAAAACGGGCTTAATATGGCTTGAGGGTAGAAATCTAAATCAACCGAAAAAAAATTGCAATTCCTTCAGAAATTGAGCCAGTCATGTTTGTAAAGAAAGCGATGAATTGCAGGCTGATCACACTGGTTAATACGGTTTCAATTTAAAAATAAAACAAGTTTGCTGTAAAAAAGAGAGGAGAGAGATGGGCAATTGCAATACTGAGAGGAAAATAGTTGGCATTAGTTTAACAAAAAAATAAATAAATAAATCTGCTGTAACAATGGTTGAACAAGGGGTCCACCGTGACTCCTCGTAAATGCTTGACTTGCTCTGCATTCAAGCAACTATTCTCCTTTCAGTTATCCGTGGAACTTTTCTGTCCTGAAGAGGAAATAACGACGGTTGTATTTGTGTGGCAGGGAAGAGGGCAGCTGTGTCCAGGGCTTCGTGGAGATCTTTGACATGCTCGTAGCCGCCACATCCAGGGTGAGAGAACTCAAGCTGCAGAGGGAGGAGTTTGTCTGCCTCAAGGCCATGATCCTCCTTAACTCCAGTGAGTCAACACACACACACGCACACGCACGCACACACACACACACACACACACACACACACACACACACACACACACACACACACACACACACACACTGCCGCCGCTGCTGCTGCATGTGTGTCTAGCCG
Organism: Hippocampus kuda; assembly: GCA_901007745.1. NCBI lineage: Eukaryota > Metazoa > Chordata > Actinopteri > Syngnathiformes > Syngnathidae > Hippocampus > Hippocampus kuda. Next base: position 16,822 of record CAAKHF010007224.1, read on the forward strand.
TACCCTTGCCTTGCCTAACGTTGTTGCGCATGATGTGGTCCAGTTACAACAGGACACTGCGTTTGTGGCAATCAGTCGGGCAGTGCTGTGCTGGGCTGTCTTCCTTTGAGTTACTCGCACAGTTGAACGGGGTTTGTGTTTCTTTTTTTTTTTTTTTTTTTTGGTGCCATCTCCTCCAGCACAGCTTTCATCATGTCTCATCATTTGTGTAATAACCGTGAGTCAGAAAATAAAATGAATTCGTGTTACCGGAGCTGTGCAGAGCACACGTCGCACCATCTCCCTCCCTCCCCACCCCAAAAAAAAAATCAGATTTAATGAATATATCTGGACCAATTTGAATGGCTCTTTCCGTTGCTCCTTTGACGGAGCTTTTGGAGGATCAGCCGAGCACATGAACAATGTCGGTCTTCATGGAGCTGATTTAAAAAAAAAAAAGTTTGGGGTTAAAATGTGCGCATAGAATATACTGAGATAAAAAAATCTTATTAGAAAGAAGGGCCTGAAGATTTTTACAGGAGCCACGGGGAGCTTCTTCCATTGGGAGTGTTCGTATTTGCTCTACGGTGGCTTCGTCTTTCAGACAATTGCTCGAAAGTGGCTTTGGATCTTTGCCCAGCCGATCATATCATGGACGGGGAAACTGGGGCAGTTCTTCTGTAAATTTGCCCCCGCTGCGTAAGAGTGCAACAGCAGTGCAGTACCGCTCGCTCAGAGCCACATTTTCAGAAATAGGCACATAAAAGATTTATGCGGTTGTTTAATTTTACCCTCGATGACTAGGAAGGCGAGCCAGCGACCCAACTATTTGTATACAAACAATAAAAAGTCAATTTTTAATCACATGAAATCCAGCTCTTGCAACAGAGACATTTATAGAACTTCTGAATGAAAAAGAGTTTTCTGCAAAGACTTTTTTTATGGAAAACAATCTATCAAAAGTCACATTTTATGAGATTCGTGGTTTCAACATCTTATTTTACAGGCCCAGAGAAGTCATTAAACGGGCCGTTTTCACTTTGCAGTTACTGTTGAATGTGCTTCAGTGCTGCTCGTGTAAAGTCTTTCAAGGGGGGGGAAAAAAAAAAAAGAACTCCAGTTCCTTCCAGGTTGTGAATGCTCATTAAAATTCTTTGACATGAATATTCTTTGATCAAAAGTGCAAAACATTTTGCACCATTATCCCTCGACTTTAGTGTTTGGAGCTGAAAACGCTCAAGTTCTCGCTCTGCGTGAGTCGGTGAACAGTGTCGAAAGCTACTGGCTGGCTGACTGAAGACCCTCTGATGTATTTAGCCGCTGAAAGGACGAAAGTGTTCCCGCCGGACCCGATGGAGACTAAAAACAGATGTCGGACTTTGAAAGAATCTCTATGCGGACATCAAAATACGCTGCGATTTGAACCTGCAGAGAAGACGGTATTTAACCTTCAGTACTCGGGTTCAAATCAGGTGAAAAAGGAAGACTGCTATTTTCTCTCGCCCAAATAGAAAGGGAGATTTTTTTTTTTTTTTGTCTTTTTAAGAAATACCACACTTTGTTTTGAACGACTTGCAAAACATAGTAATTTTGAATGATGGCAGAAAAAAAAAACCCAAACAAGGTTGTGATTTTCTTTTCAGTGCGCTCTTAGTTGCGTTTGTCATCGGCTCTTTCGGTGTTCCGAGGGCTCGATTCAATTTTCAATGATAGCCACTCGTAAGATGTCTGCGGGTTTTGCTGTTGAAGTTGACATGAGTTCTTGTTCATGAGTTCTTGTTACTTATCAGCACTCTGGTGATCAAGGTCAAATCGTGCATATCCCTTTTCACTGCTCTATATTTAAACCAGCGGTCCTCAAATCTTATCAGTGATGTTGTGGCGGACTCCAGACGTCACCTGTGCGAGTCAGAACATGAGATGTGGCCAGCAGCTTCGTCATACCTTTCGGAATGATCTTGCAAATGGACAAAGCATCCATTCAGAAAGAGCCTTCCCCTCACGCGTTTTTTTTTTTTTTTTTCCGTTTCCAGACATGTGCCTCGCCTCTTCTGAGGGCAGCAATGAGCTGCAGAGCCGCTCCAAGCTGCTGCACCTTCTCGACGCCGTGACCGACGCCCTCGTGTGGGCCATCGCCAAAACGGGCCTCACGTTCCGCCAGCAGTACACCCGCTTGGCCCACTTACTCATGCTGCTCTCGCATATCCGACACGTCAGGTGAGGGATTCGACATCTGAGATGTACTGTCGTTGTACAGTATTCGTACAGGTGCTTGCCCTTATAAATCTATCCTGGTACTACAACACCGATACCACTTCAACAGCCAGATATACATCTTGCCAATAATAATAAATCATTTTATTCTTTCTTCCATGCGCAGCAACAAGGGCATGGATCATCTCCACTGCATGAAAATGAAGAACATGGTGCCTTTGTATGACTTGCTGCTGGAGATGTTGGATGCTCACATCATGCACAGCTCCCGGCTACCCAGCAGGGCTCCGCAGCAGGAGTCCTCGGAGCAGCAGGATGTGCCTACCAATCACGAGGATTCCACTAGTGCCTCCTCCGATAGCTGCACGACCAGAGGTGATGCCCCGTAGCCATCCAGTCACGTCTTGGCTTTAAAACGCATTCACATGCCATGATTTCTATCACTTTGCCTAAAATTCAGTCATTTGAATGTAGAAGCTCATGATTCTCTTTGCACAACGATTTCACATCTTTCAAAAATGTTAACTTGTGCAGTACTGTATTTATTGCCTTACCGCATCAAGGCCTATAAGTACCACCTGTTCTCAGTAATGTGGCAACCGGCTCAATCGTGACAAGATCATCGAATTTCAGCAATGGAAAAGAGACAAAAAAATGACTTGCTGTTTACTTAGCTCACATTTGTGTACCAAATTGGCCCATGCCGGTGATCTCTCCCTCTCTCTCTCTCTCTCTCTCTCGGAGATCCTTTTTATTCTGAGCCGCCTCCTTAGTTAGCCTGATTGATCTTTCCTGTTGCTGTGCTCTTTCGTGTTTATTGCTAAAGGAGATACCACTAGCGCCCTCTCGACGTTGAAAACTTCACTTGAAGGTAGTGCCTTAAATCCTGCTATTTGGATAAAGGGAATAAAAGGGCACTGGAAGTCTCCAACATTTGCCTAAGCTAATAATTTAGGCCAGTTTACAAAGTAGATGATCAATTTCTATGTTCACAAAAAAAAAAAGTATGGGACCAGATACACAAACTAGAGGAAATGGCGATGATTTATTTTAAAATTGCGCCTGCCTGTGTCCTGAGCCCAAGGCAAGATTGACAGAATCCACAAAATGTGCTTGTGCGACATTCAATTGGTTGTGGTTAAAATGGCACATCAAAAGAACAGGCAGGATTAACACACGTTAGAACATTATTTCTTTGAGGTCGTATAAAAGTGTGGATGGAGATTCCCGACCATAGCCAGTATTCAAAGTGCCTGTCGGATTCTCCTAATAGCCAGCAGAGGGCGTCCTCATTAATCGCAGCATACATAGGCTTCAATTATGGCTCATTCAATGGCATAGGCAGACATTGTCTGGCCGAAAATATCCGTCCTATTGGCCGTGGCAGGAGTTTTAAATGCAATACAGCAAGGGGAGCCAGACTAGTTTTACCGGCAGTTGAAAGTATGCCAAATGGGAGCCTACCGTTCAAGGTCAACACTGGCGTCCCAAGTGAGGCACGGTAGCAGACAGCTCAACCCGTCAGTGACCAACAGAAAACAAAACCACCAATTTCCCCAGTGTGGGACAAATAAAGGTTATCTTATTTTATTGTATTAGCATTGCTTTGTGCATCACTGAAGTACTCGAT
>CAAKHF010007225.1:4748-22313 GCA_901007745.1 Hippocampus kuda
ATAGATAGATAGATAGATAGATAGATAGATAGATAGATAGATAGATAGATAGATAGATAGATAGATAGATAGATAGATAGATAGATAGATAGATAGATAGATAGAGACAGACAGTGCTATTCTACGCCGACGCAACTTACAGCCAACCTTTTATAAACCTCTTCAATTGGATTTCATTAGATTGTGCCAGCATATCTAATATTGTGGCTAGTTGGTATATGTAATATGCGAGTCTACATGTGATTTGTATGATGGACTCTCCTGCAACATCTGGAAGCTTCCGTCTGTCTGTCTGACTGTCTGTCTGTCTGTCTGCGTGTCCGTGTGTCTGGTGTTACTCACGGGAGGGGCGGCGCGCTAGAAAAGGGGGGTGTCCACCCGGCCCCCGGGTAATTATAGAAGGGGGCCATGGCCCCGCGCTGAGACCCCGAGGCCGTCTGTCTACGTGCCTGATGGGAAGTGAAGGGGTCCTCACTCTCGCTGTCCGAGTCCTCGTACTCTTCCGAATCACTGGCCAAACGGCGCCCATGGAAGAGAGAAAGATGGAGATGTGTGAGGATGGATGGCGAACATCGAGAAGGTGGATAAAGACGTAACATCAAGAGTCATTCTTAGTCTTGGCGTCTTTGGCTTTGCATTATTGACTGGTAACCAAACCTCCTCCATGGGGCGTGTGGAAAACATTTTCTCACAGGTATGTCCAAAATCTTTGATGGAGTCATCGCAGTAAGTGAGCAAATTCTAACGGTTGGCCGGCTAGGAGCTAACAAGGTGCTCGCCGTTTCAGCGTTTCAACAGAAAAGTCAATTCACCAGCCAGTCCCAGCCAGACCATGTGAATTTAACTCTGTTGGAATTTCCAGCACATCTATATTGGAATCAACTTACCTGTTAAAATGTAAGTTACCGCATGGGTTTCATCTCCCCTGGAGGCAATTTACCTCACCTAACGTCTTCTTCTTGACTGACACACATTCAAACTGTGGCAGTTGGGAAGAAGGTTAAAAATCGTGTGCAGTAGCAGCATCGAGAATAAACTTCTCATCCGGAGTAACAGTAGGTGGATGGTTTTTTTTGTTTTGTTTTGGGGGGGTTTTTGGGGTCTTCCTCCCTCACCTTGGGAAACTCCTCCAGGCACCGGGCAGAGAGCAAAGAATGGCAGTGAAGGCCAGAGCCGAGAGGAACGAGTATAGGGAGAGGTATAGCAGCCCCTCCATCCCGTCATAGCACAGGCCTTTCAGTGAGTCGATGTAGTCCTGCGGGACGGACATGTTCGAATCAATGTTGACCCATCATGTATGTGGAACAGGTGCATGATGTTATCAATTGGTTTCTAGAATTGCAACGTTGCGATTGCGGTGGTACGAAGAGGTAGATTAAGTCACCGCTGAGCGGCCAGATATCACAGCCCGCCACTGCTTCGTACCTTGTTGAGGCCTCGGCAGTTGAGCAGCGCCACCAGCTGATGGAAGTTGCCCTCCGTGCTGTTGAGAATCTGTTGAACATCCCTGAGTGATTTCTGCAAGAAAAGTGTCCCGCGTGGGGAAATCAATACAAGGACATGACCGACATTTTTTTTTTTTTCTCCCCAGGATGACTCAAACCCACCTCGGCTTTGGGGAACGGTGTGAGGGCGCTACGTTCCACGCTGGAAAGGTGTGTGTGGATGTTGGACAGCGCCCTCTGTGACTGGGTGAGGAGCTGAAGACAGAGCAGGGAGATTTATTGACGAGCATTGCACCCAAGCAGTATGCTATAACATTACATCCGGTGGCACTAACAGTAAGTACACTTATATTGAATCAAGTAAGAGCCCTATTAAAAATTCGGCTTTTACTGCGATAACTCGAAATGCATGGCCATGTATTCCGATGGATTGTCCTTATTTTAACCCGATTTCATGACATGATCCACACCAATTAATGATAGCTCTATTTGTAAAGGCGGAATTCTGGATACATCTTATTGGCTCTGATGAGGTTGTGCAAGTGTAGCTCATGCATGCGTGTTCTAAATGACGGAGGAGGAAGCCTTGGTACCTGCTGGAACGGACTGTTCATGTGTCGGCTGCAGGTCAGGTAATAATCCAGCACATCTGAGCGGCAAACAGAGCGAGAACACAAAGGAGGTCATGTGGGATTATCCAGCATCATCATACACCGTTCTGCTGATGTGGGCACAGTTGCATGGCGGCCGAGGGACGACAACAACCACCATTTTGTGTGTGTGTGTGTGGTGGGGGGGGTTGGCAATGGGTACCTGAGCTGGTTCCCGTGTTGAAGTTTGTGGAGTTGAGCACAAACATGTTTGGATCGGTGCAGAAGTCGCTGAGGGCCTGCAAGCGGGGTAAAAAAACAAAAAAGAAGGTCAAACAAGGAAGCAGAGGAAGGAGCGTACGGTCGGAGAGACGATCGCAGGCACGATGACCGAGTGACATACTCGCCTCTTGACATATCTGACAGGATGCAGATGGCACGCGGCCACAAATTGACGCAATGCTGCCGTTCTCAATAAACCTGCACCAGCCTCTCATATCTTTGCATTCGCATAAGGCCCCCCCCCCAGATCGTCAATAGACTGCAGAAGAGCGGCCTTCTTTGCTGCTCCAAACACTCTCAGAAGCACTGGCCTCTATTTGCAAACCTCCATTTCAAGATTTGTTCGATGTCAGGTAGAAACTTCAAGTTCCTATTTTTTCACGAATCAATCCAGCGAACCAATTGGCAGGATTAAAAATCGCTTGTAAACATGCCGATGATCACATAAACGCTCATCTCCTCCTCTTCCCTCCCTCTGCGGGGGCCGACCAATTGCAGGCACATGTAAGCATATATTCTTCATCCTCTGCAAAGAATGACGAATACAACTGCGGCTTACCGAGGAGTAACATGGAACAGTCTTCGTTTCTATCCATATGTCTGCATTACACTGCCACCAAGTGGCCATGGCGTACACAGCAGAAGCAGCAGCACAATGTCCATATTTTGAAGCACAAAATATGGCAAAAACAATTTCACTTTTCATTCAATTGACTTGTGACATGACTGATTTTTTAAAAAATTATACAGTGCTATTTTCCTTTTTTGATTTTCTTTGGGATTTGCGATTATTTCAATGAGGAAAGACGATGACGAGATTTGTCGCATTTTTGCTTGGTGACATGCTGGAAGATGTTTTGAATGTACCCCAATCGGCTGGGCAAAGGCTGCTGTGGAGTATCGTGCCGCTCCCAGCTGGATGCACTCACCAGAAGAGGGAGCGATAGTCCCAGAGAGAAGCAAGCCCAATCTGGCGCGTCAAAGTGGCCACGGAGGACAGAATAAACTGGGCCGGGCCCACAGCGAGCCCTTTGTTTCCTTCTCACGAGCCAGAGACAGAGCGTCTCTGTGTGGACAAAACGGGCTTTGGGACATCTCCCACCAGCTCCGGGTGACACAAAACAGGCAGCAGAGCAGAAAAACAGCCACTATTTGGCCTCTTGACACATTCTTTCAAGGGGAAAGATGGAAAAGCTCCCTCTGCGCGCTGTTACCAACTCATGTCAAAAAAGGTTACGACTCCCTCCAGTTTGTGAGTTTCATTCTGACTGGATGGCGCTGATGCCACTTTTGTGTTTGAGCCGAGCGAAATCCCCAAAAGGGCCCGAGAAGAGAGACGGGAAGCCGTCTTCCGCCACCTTTCCAACTCGTCCCCCCTCCGCCCGCGCTCCCGCTCGGAGCGCTTCCCTTCATCTTCCGTCGTTGCGTCTCCGAGCCAAACGCCCACGCATCCACCGGGGCACGCTTTGCTCGGAGACGCTGCTCGTGAACACGCGCATTGAATATTTAATCGCTGCTCCATTTTTTTTCCCTGTCTTTTTGGTGCTCCGCCATCACTGCGGCGCTCCTCCGAAGTTCTCGGTTCGACACAATGGGTGCAGATAGCTTACACGCTGGCTGCGCTTGGCATGCCATCAGGGGTAAAATAAATAAATAAATAAATGAAATCATGAAATCGTATCGAATGAAAATTTGACCGAACTAAATGGGTGAAAACAAATCCATTTGACGCCAAAGGTTAAATACAAGTGATATGTACTTCACAAATATCGTGTACTGGTTATGAAAAGTGTTCAAAAGATGTTCAATTACACTTTATTCTAGCACGGCAAAACAGACAAGCATGATCCCCGGGGTCACACGCGCCCCCCCCCGTGCCGATCTGCGGGGCCTGTTGGTACCGGGCCGCACTGATAGATGAAAACAAAATACATGTTTTGTTTTTGTTTGTTTCTTTCTTTTGTACTGTACGTCCCAATCAGGAATGTATGTCACCGAGTAGCTGTACTTCGACTTGTGCACCGCGTGAGTATTTTTGCCACCTCTGTCGGCATTACGTGCCCACCATCTCCTAGCTCAACTCGTGCACCACGGGGCACACTCACCACCACGGTGGCCGTCTCCAAGCCCAGCGAGCCCCAGCTTAGGAAGAGAGCCAGCCACGCCAGCACAGTCATCCTGCAGGGAATAGCGTAAAACGCCGGCGTCAGGAGGACACGCGTGTGGACGAAGACGCAAATGTGACGGCTTACGCACAAAATAAGCAGCCATCGTGCTTGCTTGGCCAGTCCGAGCAGGATGAACAGACACACAATGAGGTCCAGCAGTAGCAGCATGACGTATGACAACCACCTAAAAAAAACAAAAGCAAAACAGATTTTCCATTTTAGGGTTAGCGAAGATATGCAAACACAGCACTTCAGTTCCTGAGAAGAGGAATGTGTGGTGAGGATGTTGTGGGGAAAGGCTGCGCCATTTCTCCTCTGTGTGTATGCGCGTGTGTGGTTTGTTTATGTGAAGACACACTCGTGAGATGGATAAATGATTTGTTCAATGATTCCGAAGCATTCGTGTGCGGTTAAACGCGGAAGCAAAGTTTTTAATGGACTTCCACAAAACCAAATGAAGAAACAACACATTTGTGCGGTTTGTTTGGATTCTTAAAAAAAAATAAAAATCTAGTATGACTTTGAAAAGGGAATAAAATGAGGCTTCAAATTCAAGCCCTTATCTCCGCTCTCAACCCCACCACCCCCTCCAAAAAAATCTTTGAATTTGCAAATGAAAGATCTGGACTATGCAATGTTTTGCTGTAAATGCCACTACATGAAGCTCTTCAACTCACTTCAACATGTTGGCAGACATCAAGATGGCGCGGAAGCAAAATTTTTACTGAAAAAATAATGGAGGATATGCCTTCCTGTGTGGCTTTTTTATGTTCTCCCCATGCCTTGTGCGCGTTTTCTGCGGGTACTCCGCTTTCCTCCCACATTCCAAAAACATGCGCGGCAGGTTGATGGAACACTCCAAATTATCCCGAGGTGTGAGTGTGAGCGCCGATGGTTGTTCACTACTGTGTGCCCTACGATGGGCTGGCAACCGGTTCAGGGTGTCCTCGCCTACTGCCCGAAGACGGCTGGGCTAGGCTCCAGCACGCCCCGCGGCCCTTGTGAGGATAAGCGGATCAGGAAATGGATGGATGGATAGATATTCCAAAATATCTACACTAATGGCAAATCCCAAACTACTATACCCTTGCTCGTGTTCCCCTCACCTGTAGTCCTCATTCATCATTAAGGTGTTGGCCGCCCAGCCAGGTGAAAACGGGCCGGGCATCAGGCCGCCCGACGGCGCCACCGTGGGGGCCACCGAGGGCGGCACCGGGGTCAGAGGGATGATGGAGGCCCCGCTGACGCCGCTGTCGTTCCCCGGCCCCGCGTCCAAGCCGGACCGAGCCGCAGAGATGGAGGAGAGGAGGTTGATGACGTTTTCGGATAACCGCCGGCAGTTCCGCGTGGAAACCAGGAAGGGTTTGCTGCCCGTAAACATCTCCTCCATTGTGGTCAGCGGGCCCGAGACGGACAGCTGCAGACCATTGATTGTATCCGAAATCTGGAAAGGGAGGAGGAGGAGGATGTGAGTAAACCACAAATTTGGGATGCACTTCAGTTGTGGTCGGATCTGTGACAGACAAGTGAAGGCCCTCCTCTGTCTGAACCACAAGTATGCCTGAAGTGCTTCACTAAGTTGCCTAACACATTCGCTACACAAACAAAAGTCTCGAGACACAAGCTTAGTGTTTCCTGATGACCTTAGGGACTATTGTATGCTTCCAATATTATGAAAACAGTTTAGGTATTGCCTTTCTCCGTTCCAAGTGCAGAAAACAAGCTCTATAAAAGGTCCACTTGGATGACTTTTGTTGTGGAAGGACCTAGTACGACAACTGCGAGGACACCCCTGGTTTTAAGTGTCCGGTGAATGGACAATATCCCACCGGATCATCAAGGAGGCTTTCCCACGCCACAATAACGAGGCACTCGAAAGAAGCCATACCAGCTTGAAGCACTGGTCTACTCTCTGACTATCAAATTGGACTTTTAAAATTAATCCATCCGTCCACTTTCTAATCCACTTATCCTCACGAGGGTCGAGGCCGTGCCAGTCTTCTGGCAGTAGACGGGGGACACCCTGAACCGGTTGCCAGCCAATCGCAGGTCTCACACACACTGTAGACAAAAAAAAAAAAAACATTCGCGCTAACAGTCACACCTAGGGACAATTTAGAGTCAACAATTAAGCTACCGTGCATGTTTTTGGAATGTGGGAGGAGACCGCAGAACTCTAAGAAGACCCACGCAGGCAAACTCCACACAGGAGGTCCAGAGCCGGAATCGAACCTTGCACCTCTGCACTGTGAGGCCGACGTGCTACCCAGTCGATCGTTGTACCGCCTTTTATTAATAATAAATGAAAAAGGTTCTCCCTCATCACTACTCTGTCTTTCTCTGTGTGACGCGCGTGCACTCAGGGCCAACAACGAGTTGCTCTAAACCTGCCACACACCAGTGGACTGTTTGCAAGCCAGATGTATTTCAATGGGTATCGGCATAGCTAGCTATCGCTATCCAACTGCATGTCACAGTTGAGCTGGACAACTGCTGATGCGAGTCAAGGCACTCAAGTTCCAGTTTGTTTTTTTTTTCCTTTTATCTGAAAGCTCTTTTTATGTGTGGGTGTATTAAGGCATTTATATACTGTGAGAGAGTTAATGAAGAAGTCAACTTTTTACCTCAGTGAGTGCGTGTGTGTGTTTTTAAGTGGAGCAGAGCATCCCCCTAATAGTGCTGCTCGGATCGGATCAGCAGCACCTGCACTCTGTGTTCCTGAAGGTCATAAAACATTCAGCGCAGTTCCATTTCTTTTCTTGCCATGCAACTGCTTTTAAAAGTGGCTCCTTCTTGACACAATATTTTGACAACTGTTTTTGTGGCAATCCGTGGTCTAAATTTTGATTCACTGGAGCTGTACTGCTGAGAGCATATGGGGATGTTCGATTATTTTGTCAAATCAGACTTCAGCCTCGATATGTTGCCATTTGAATCTAATCAGTCCAGAGCCTTCACAATCAGTAGTCCCGGCCCATCTAAGGTAGGGGTAATTTCAATGAAATTGGCGCTATTTGCATCCCCGAGGAAGAAAATGTATGAACGTGAGATAAGATTCACGCTAAGACACATTTATTTCAAATCAAATGAGATGTCCCTCACGTTGATCTGAGTGCTTTTTTTTTTTAACACACAGTTTCAAAGATGAACTCAAACTGCATTGAACACTGAAAAAAATAGCATTTGTTGCTTGTCCCCAGTTACTCAAATTAGACTTGGCTGTGAGGTATATATTTGAAATCCTTACATATTTGTGTCACTTCTTATCCCAACGATACCTAAATTTTCCTTTAAAAAAACCACCCCCCCCCCCCACACACACACACACACACACACACACACACACACACACACACACACACACACACACACACACACACACACACACACACAATTGCAAGCAGCGCGAAGCCGGGTAGGGATTCTGCATGACATTTTACTTGCAGAGAGCACCACTCACCAGCAAATCGATGGAAGCTAGCGTGTAATTGGCTGTGAGAAGAGACGAGGTCAACTGATACATCCCATCATTAGCCTCGCTGTTGCCATAGAAACCGATGCCTATGGCAACACTGCAAAAGAGGGAGGCAGAGGAGAAGGAAGGAGGGAGAGGAAACGTGAAAAGACTGTGGGATGCGCGTGAGCAGACAGCAGAGGCGTGGAGAGCAATGCGTGACTGTACATTTGAAACGAATGTGATGGCAAGGATGCGATATGTCTTGGTGAACGCGCAAACGACAACGCCGAGAATTAAACTTGAAGGACAGCAATGGAAATTTTAACCGCAGCGTGTTTACACACCATTCTCTTATTCAAATATTCAGATTAACACTCGGGCCAGCTGTTCATCAAATCCCCTCCGACCACAGACGAATGGTATGACCCAATCTCCCATAGAATGTGACCCAGATTACAAAACGGGCGGGCGGGGGGTCTGAAGGGAGAAACGTCTGCCTGTGTGTTTTGTGCATTGCGAGCCGCCCAATGCAAACGTTACTTGAAATCATGAGAGTTTTTTTTTTTTTTTTCTTAGCAGAGACAAAAAAGCCACCATCTGTACAGGGGAGCCAGACTCAATTATAACACCGCCATTAGCTGTCCCGCACATCTGCTCATAAGGGACTACAATTGCAGGACGCTCCATGAGGGGGAGACCGCATGTCAAGTTTGCGTCTGATGACATCACTAGGATGTACATCAATCGATAGATATAAAAGATAAATATAAATGGTGGTCATAGAGCCCAGAGGATTAACACAATGTATTATTGTTTCCAGAATTCTGCCCATGACTTTTCACTGATGTGACTTTTGCTTCCTTCTGAAACAGAAGTGTTGTTCAGCAAATTAATATATCGTATGTGTGTCGTCATGTCACGGGTCGAGGTTGGCAAAGAGCAGCACAACATGAGAGTCAGATGTCAAGTAGGCCTTCCTCTTGTTTCTGGTGACATTGGTGAGAAAAAAAAAAGCACATGATTACGATGATGCTGCTGATGATGATGATGATGATGATGATGATGATGATGATGATGATGATGATGATGAAGGCGATGACAGTATGTGATTGACTGCTTTGCTGCTGCCGCTCAACCTTAAGCAAATGCCTTGTGGCTGTGTTGTCGTCGTGGTTGGTGACGTCAACGTGCCACTCTATCATACTGATGTCACTTCCTCCTTTGGATACTTTTTATAAGGCAAATATTATACGGACTGCACTTCGTCACCAATTATCGTTCGACCCCTCCATATTGATCAGAGCCCAATTCCACCATATTCAAATTTCCTCCCCATCTAAGGGGTCAAGGCAGTGCATCGCCACGACAACAGCGTTTTAAAAATGACACATGCATCCATCCGCCTCCTCACCAGCACAGCGTGACCGATGCCACGGCCACCCACGTGACGCAGCAGATCCCTCGGCCCTTCTTGCCGCTGTAGCCGTGACCCGTGCTGCCATCTTCGTCCTCCTCCTCTTCCTCGGATCCCTCGCCGCGGTCGCCACGGTGACAGCAGCAGTAGTGTATGAGGAAGGACAGAACCACCAAGAGGGAGATAACGAGGGCGATGGCCGATAAACTGGACAAAACCAGCAGAGTCTGAGGGAGAGGGAGAGAATCAAAGACATGAGCTGGGTGGCTCTGAAAAATGTCCCTTTGATTGTTTGTTTGTTTTTTTTAAAGATATTAAAGTACAAAGTCATCTTGCTTATCCTACAATGTAATGTATGGCCCTCATTAGCAGCAGGCACAAGAGATTTAAGGGAATATAATGTTCTGCAATTTAACACACTCAATAATTCCACTCATATTAATGAACTAGCTCGTGAATCCCTTCATCATCATCATCATCATCATTTATTTTCTCCCTCTAATAGTCCACGAAGAATCATTGAATTAAATGCTCAAACCCAACACGACTGACCTAAACAGTTCAGAATAAATTCCATTTGGCAATTCTTCGCCGTGCTTGAGCAACAGAAAAGCGGCTACCCTGTATCGGATTTTAGGACTCCGCATATAAACTATACGATGATAGTTTTTCACTGAACCATAAAAACATGGTGCGACTCTCAAGGAAGAAGCGGTTTGGGACAAAACGTCAACATGCCGGAATAAAAAGTGGATATTTTTGAAAGGGGATTGCCGGTGATCGATTTTGCCACCAGAGACTCCCTACGCTTTGCTTTCGAGCCTGCGCTACGTTGAAATGATAAGTATGATTAAACATTACGATAAAACTCCACAGACTGTATATTCTCGGGCCCAACGATTCATCGGTCAACGGATTTTGGCCCTTTTCTTAATAATCATAATCGGCCAGAGTGTTGCAGATAAAATACTGAAATATTGTTACCTTCTTTTAAAACAGGAAATGCTGTTGAGTGCTGGAGTCGCACTGAATAATGTCTTAGCGCCGTTTCACCACTACATGGAGCGCTGACTCCATTCAGTCCGATAACTAACGAGCTTGCTAGTTAGCTAACTTACTTATTCATTTATGTAAAATGAATCCGATACTGTTTATAGTCATACAGATTTACTGTATTTATTGTGTATGTTAAACAATACATGGGACCTAAAAATAATCGCATATCAAATTGCAATCACAACATTGACAGTGACCCTCCCCCCACCCCCCCCCCAAAAAATGTAAAAAGATATGTAATCTATTTATGAATGAAGGGTTAGGTTTGGCCACAGGTGGAATTTTCTTCCTGAAATGTCACAGCTATACATTGCAAATTAATTTTCTTTTTTTTAAAGTCAAAACAAAAAAAAAAAAAAAAGGAAAGACAATGTTTTAAGTCAGCATCAAAAATACATTTAGGGGCACATAAAGTCATTTCTGATTATAATTTGAAGTTGAGCCATGTAATTGGAGTCATTGGTGGGGCTTCAGGCTGATCGGTATCGAAACGTCAATTCAAATCACATCGGACGTTAAGAGAGAGGCGTGCGGTTTTGCTAGCAGGCAGCCCGCCAAAGTGGTTGGTGCCCCGCCACCAAGTGCAAAAGCAAGTGAGTCCTTGCCCGTGACCAGCGGCTCGCTCCACAGCCGTCGGCTATCACACGGAGACGGATGATGTCACCGAGCCATATCAGGCATCGGATCGGGCCTTGTGTCATCGAGTCAACTTTACTGAAATACATTTTTCAGTGCCCATCTCCCCGTATTATCCTCTCATCCATCTGGCCGTCTGTCACTCCGACCCATTCCTCCGCATCCGCTGCCTCATCCTCCTCCTCTTCCCACCCTCCCGCTTTCCCCACACTCCGGCCGCCTTTCTCTCTCCCCCACTCTCCCCTCTTGTTTCTTTCTATCTATCCACAGCGCCTGAATCTCTATTAATAATCCGTGACCTACTTAAACACATTCAGTGCGACTCTCTCTCACTGCCGCCGCTGGCTGACTCCCTGTGAGCCTCCCCCAGCCCCGGACTTCTCCTCAGCAACCTCCTTGCATTACTCATTCCCTCTCTCTTTGCCTTCTTAGAGCACTTGAAGTTGCTTTTGTCTTTGTGTTCTGCAGGATCATTTGCTCTCTCCCTCTCTGTCTGCCTTTTTTTTTTTACCCCCACTCACCACAGCCACGCACATCCTCCCGTTTGTGCCACAGAAAAGTCACAAGCACGCAATGTGAGACAGTTTGTTTAAGACGGGCGAGACCTCATATTATGCGCGGCAAAGTGCATAAATTCCGAGCCGTGCAGCCAGCGGCAATTGGGATTTTCACGCGCAAGTTGATAGCAGGCTGCACGCACGCACAGGAGCAGGTGCAGCTAAGTGACCTCGTAGAGAAGCATAAAAAATAAAATAATAATAATAATAATAATCCTATGCGAGTTGGAGGATGAGGGAAGGCAGCCCTCAGAAGGATAATGATGGTGTAGGTCAGAGTTTGAAAAAAAAAATAGCACTCTACAGAATTGTACTTTTATAAACATAAACAACATACTTAAATAGAGTGTAAATAATTAAACAGTTGGTGCATCATGATTAATTCAATGTGCAGCTCTTTCTGGTGTGCACTCATTGGCCATCAGGCGCAAGTATTAGACATACGGATATAAATGAACTGCTCAGTAGGCCAGAGTAAGAGTCGTCGTTTATTAATATATGCCTGTGAGTATTGCTCTTTTGTCGGTTGACGTGTTGCTACACCGTTTGTGTTCAAACATCTGTTGCCAAGAGTACAACGCAACATGGACGCTAGTTTCGTTAGCCCATCTATGGCGTTTTGCATTCCGTGCCAGCATTAAGCTAGCGGAGTTTTGCATAAGGCAAATCCAAATGGTTGTTTTAAATACAAGACCTCCAAGTCTCTTTGTGTTGTGTTTCCACTGCAGTTTGACATCAACATTCAACTGGGAGTAATGGCAAAAAAGCTCATTTTGAAGAATTGCTCACGAGAAGCCGAGCCGCTGTGCCAGCATGAAAAGGCATACGGATCCAGCATTCTGCATGACTGAGCAGCCAAACGGGACAGGTTGGGGGGAGGGGGAGAGGGGGGGGATATCACAGTGTACCTAACATTTTTATGCCTACAGGCGGCAACGGCTTGAGGTTCATTTTATAATGTTCTGTCCGTCTTTAAGCATGACTATTGATGTATATTGTGAGAGGATACTTTTGATATTGGGGAAAAAAAAGGATTTGAGTGATCAGTACATTGTTAACACCGCTTGTACAAAATGCTTGTAAATCGCTGTTCTCAAGATATTACACATATCACGAAAACCCATTCGACACCCATGACAGTCAATTTGCAAAATTTGAAAGCTAGACTTGCATTCAAGGACTTCTTGCGTGATACAACACCAATTGCATGACATCACGAAAACCGCAGTGTGTGTGCAAACTTGATGATTTCAGTGTACCAAAGAGTGTGTGACTTAGTGGCAAGTGTGTGTGTGTGTGTGTGTGTGTGCGTGCACGCGCACACGCGCGCACTACCTGCTGGTACTCCCAGCTGTCAGGGGCAAAGAGGTTGTCCCTCATCTGCATGGTGAGGTCCAGCCGAGGGAGAGCGTGACACATACGCACCCACAGCGAAGGGGTATAGCTGGGTACTGTCGTCATGGCAGCCATTGTCCACCGTCACTGGATGCCCTCGTCCACCCTGTGCAAGGGAGAGAAAAAGTGTCCGGGTCGTTAGGATGTGAAGTGCGAGCGGTGCGCGGGGGAGCCGAAGGCCCCGCCGAGCCCAGAGGACGACGAGGTCGACAGGCGAGCTTTCACGGGAGTCGCCGACCTGCGGCGCGCGGTGCGGATGATTTAAGAGCCGCATCACCTGAGAGATGCCAGGGTCAAGATGTTGGCAGCAGTCACACATGGTTAAAAAATATATGTGCTCAAGTGTCTTGAACTGTACATACAGTGGATATAAAAAAAAGGTCTACCTGGCCCTCTTCAAATGCTGGGTTTTTGTGAAACAAAAAGCAGACCAAGTTAGATCATTTTAAAAGATTTTACAGAATAAATGTGGCCTTCAACATTTTTTTTTTTTTGAGAGGGGAAGTCAAACTAAATGCACTGGTGCCTTTAATTGTCCTCAAAATAAAGTTCCGCTGTTCTCGCAGGCTTTCCCTGACATAGGACCAAACATGACATCATGCCCAGTAAAGACAGTGGAAGAGCAATTAAGGTTTTGTTTTTTTTCTGGTTTGTGAAACACATCATCAACTCATATAAGATGAGTAGACTAATGATAAGCTGCAGAGTGGTATTACTTTGTACAAAGCGTGACGGCTTTTGTTATTTTTTTTGCACAGACTGTGTGCCATGTGGACTAGCATGGCTTATATTGGGCCTATACGGGGTCTTTGAAGGGGGCCACGGCAAATGTATGAACACACTATTTAATGCAATCGGAGCACGATGCCAGAAGGCAGCGTTTGGACTTTCTTCTTGACTACTGCTCGGCGCTTGGTGTCTTTTAAAGCCGCCCAAGTGGGCTAGAAAGTAGGGTAAATACAAAAGGCAAATCCGGTTAGCCAAAACACACACTGGGATCCGATGAGAGGAAGAGACGGGGGACAGTGGCTGAGACACAGCTTGGTTGGCGTCTGATACGGGCGTCACCGCGTATGAAAAGGCACATTTTCGGGCAGCACAAAGCGCACGCGGTGCTTTACGGACAAAGCGTGCACGCAACCCTCAATTTAAGACCGTTACTTCAAGCTAAATGTTCGATTGAACCATTCAAGGCGGCCCTTATGCATTGGGCACAACAGTCAATATTCAACACAGAATGCTTTTCACCCTCCCCGCTGATCCACACAGCACGTCTTTGTGTTAAATACCGTCCAAGATAAAAGTTTGGATTCAGCCAAATGGCGAGGCGACGTGACAATTGCCTTATTCAAATTCGATGCGAAGTTTAAAAGCTCGCTCAGAGGCCGGATGGGGCCGGCGCTAAGCACATCTCAATAAGCCTGTTGGGCCTAATGGTTCCGGCAGCCCAACTGTTACAAATCAAATTGTTGCCAACGCCCCATTTCACTTATTAAAATGGAAGCTGAAAATTCTTTTATCTGGGCGGCCGAGCGCTTCGAGCTGCTCGGAAACACGCCGAGGCCCGCCAAGGCTGTTAGGTAGCAAACTTTGCTTTACGTTTGCGCCGTTCATTAGACCCGTTTTAAAACCACCGTCGTAGAAAGTCACACTTTGATCCCTTCACAGGCATCTGGTTTCACAGGCGCAAAGCATTTCAGAACTTTTTTTACATGTAGAGTGGATATGAAAAGTTTACACACCTCTGTTCAAATGCTAGGTTTTGTTGATCATTAAAAAAAAAAGAGATGAGGATTAATTCCAAAACTTTCTCCACCATTTATGTGAACTAAACCTCAACAAAATGAAGTCTTTGAGAGGGGAAGTCAAATCAAACAACTGAGATGATGGAGTTGCACAAGTATGCACACCCTCATAAGTGGGATGTGGTTGTGTTCAGAATTAACCAATTCAACTCATGTCAGCACACACCTGGCACCCTGTAAAGCGCAGCTGATTTAAAGTGGATGCTTCTCATTGTTTAAAGTGCTTATTGTTGATGTGCTCTGCAATATAATTGTGTCCAACTAGGGAAAGATGGAAATTATTATGGCTTTCCATCCAACAAGCACCACAAAGAGCGATGAGTGTGCAAAGCACAAGTCACGGTTTTATTTGAATCATGTGAGTGTACCTTTCTTTGGTTTTGATTTAGTTGTGACCTTTTCTTCTCCTGGGTCACTGATGGTGCAACGGGGCTCACTCAGCGTGGGTTGAGTTCCCACTCACAAGTGACGGCGTGAACATGAATGGTTGTCCCTCTCTGTCGCTCTATGTGCCGTTGGATTGACTGGCAACCATTCCAGAGGGTTGATTGGCTCCATCTTATCTGGGTAAGTGCTATAAAAAAATGGATGGGTGGAGTTTCAACTCTTACAGAAGGTTGGCGGTTTTATTTGAGCTTATACCTGATTGTGTTTGGCAACGTTTGTGGTCCAAGCAATTGGACAAATGCCGAGCGTGAGATGAGAAGTCCTCGGCGAACCTATTCGGGTCACGGCACCAATTGAAAAGTTCTGAGGGAACCTTCACCCGGTCCTTTTATTGTCGACTTGAGACCTTGTACCAGAAGACTTTAAACTCTCCGATGAACTATTTCACATGACTGCCAAGCGAAATGCGGTAATAAGCATTTCCGATGATGGACGACAACACTTAACACGCAGTGCACGTCTATCAGGGAGGTGAAAAAAAGTATCAAAAGAAAAAAAAAAAAGTGGTGGGTACGAATGACCTGTTTGCTGCATTTCAGAAAGTTTTTGGGCCAACCTAATAAGGTGATGATGGTCGTGAGGGGTGAAAGTGGGCGGTGGGTAACAGCAGTTAGTCAGTGCTTGCCACACACCAATAGCTTCACGTGAAAGCGATGCCATCTCGTTAACTTGCCTCTTGCATGAGTGAAGACGAATAAATGTGATTTGGAGCCCGCTCGCTGACCGATGCCTGAGGAAATGCGCGCACGCAAAATCTCCGGCTGGAGACTCTGAAACACCGTGATGTCTCAATGTGCAGACGGAAGGGAGAAAAGGGCCATTTTGTGTGGCCACGCAACCTGGGAAACGGCCTGGAACAAATTCATCGCATTGCCTATTTGCAGCTATGGCGGAATGCGTATTGCGTTTGAATAGATTTCCAGCTGATGTGAATGATGTGCATACAACCGACATCGCATTAGTCAACGCTGAGAAAGAGGAACCAGCACTTAACGACAACCTTTCACGACCGGAATTTACAGGAGGGCATGAAAGGCTTACAACACACTCCCATCAGCTGGGGAAAATTCATGAACATCTCGTGTGTTTACACGCTTTGACTAGGAGGCAAAGCTTCCCTGGCATCCGCATCGCTGCATGTCCATTTTCATCTGCGTGCTTAACGTCCACTCCTGACAGCGCGCGCTCTCCTCTCAAAGTGAGTGCAGCTGACCGAAGGTAAGTGAGCGCAGTCAGTAAGTCGGTGCAAATCAGTGCGCAAGAGTACGACACGGCAAGTTGACAGACACAAAATAGTCGCCACCTCCCCACCAATGTTGAAAAAAAAAAAAACGAGTGGATGCAATGAATGCATCGGCATCAATGCAGAATTTGCTGCATCCCGTTCCAGTGATATAAGGAGCCGTGTATTCGATGTGACGGCTGCAAAATAGGCATGACATCTTAACATCTGATTTCATATTTATTGCATCCACGCCAGACATAAAAAGCCATTTAAAAAAAAAGGCTGACGGCAAGATTGAGCCATTTCTTACCTCTGACAGTCGCGTTGGAAGGCTTCACTTTTTGTGTTCTGCCGCTACTCGCCGCCACTCGTGAAATATTTACCCACTCAAAGAAGTATACTGCCAGCAGTCAACGCCTGATGATGCTCTTGCAAAAACATCCTGCTGAGATTCAAAAAAAAAAAGACAAAAAAGCTCGAGGACATGCCAAAGAATTTGTAAAAAAAAAAAAAAATGTGGCAGCAGGGGTGGGAGAGCAACGATGTGGAGAGAACGAGCGAGTAATTCTTGGGCAGCTGTTGAAATATTAAATAGCCAATAATTGTATGCTTGTCGGCTGACAGTGGAGAGCCGCTCGTGTTGATGGATGGGAGAGGAGCTCTCATTGAGGGTGAGTGAGCAAGGGAGGAGGAGGAGAGAGAGAGAGAGAGAGAGAGAAAGAGAGACAGAGGGGGGTGATTAAGATTGAGGAGACACCCCTGGGGACTCTCTATCATTTCACTGCTGCCCTCCGTATCTTAACGCCCAACACGATGTCGCCCAAAGATAATGAATCTGTGAACGGAGATTTAACGGGAGGGGATCGGGGTGGGTGCACCGCTTCTCATTCCAACCCCCCACTCCACATCAACCTGACCAATCTCCATCCGGAGCGGCGGAATGAAGCTTGGCCAGATTACAGCGGGAACAGCGCAGGACCATTTTAGCAATCCGCTCACATGTGAGATGCAAAACAGTGCGCTCCTGGCCAAGGAGGAGAGCGAATGTACTCGAGAGATGCACATTAAATGAGTGTAAGTGGCGGCTA
>CAAKHF010007226.1:0-11479 GCA_901007745.1 Hippocampus kuda
AGTCGACATAGAAAAAGTAGGCATTTTCCACTTTTTTTTTAAATGAACAGTAGAGATGTTGAATTGTGATATAATGTCAACCAGCAAATTTTCCAGATTTGTCGAGAGTATCAGAATTTGCAATGGTAGACATTTTTTTTCTGTCACTGTTCTCTATCAATGTTAGTGGAAGTGGTACGGGGGTTTAGTCAATCTGCAAAGTTTCATAGGTAATGGGCCTTTCTTCTTTTTTTTACTGCCGATACAAGCCAGCATTATCCAACTTTCATCTGTTTTGCCGTTGTATCCGGTATAAATGACGCTGACAGCGTGACAACAAAATAATTTTTACCTTTTCAATTAAATTTCACAACTTCGGGGATCGTGTCAGATGCCTGTAGAAGCTCAAAAATTTCTTGCTTTTTTTTTAATGTATCATTTTTCCATGTGACCCACACCAACAGAAAATTGCAAGGCTGCCTGTAAATCCGTCGTTTTTCTGCCTTTTTTCCCCAAATCGCTGTTTTATACAAATGGCTCCAACATTGAATGCGGCTGCCAAGTTACCTTGGACAGTTTTCAGCTTTGGCTGTAGTATCAAGATGCCTCTTGTGCACTACCTGTAATAGCTGCCACTTTTTTCCTTTTTCGAGGATGGCACCAACATGGGTGTGGGATGAAATTGACGGAGATTTTCCGGCTTTGGGGGTAGTATGAGAGGCTCTTTCCCAATGAACAGCATTGAGACGGAATGGGGGAGGGGCGCAGAATTGATAAAGGAATTTTCTGGCTTCAATGGTAGTATAAAAGGTGTCACTCAATAGCCCACCAGCCAAAACAAATAATAAATACCATCAGACCTGTGTTCAGCTCTATACGATTTTCCACAACTTACGTCGTCATGGTGCAGACAATCATCGGCCAAACTGCTCTAAATGATGAGAAGAATACCAAGGGTCGACTTAATGACCATAAAATGGAAGCAATTTGCCATCCCGTACAGCACTTTCTGATGACATCACTGACTCATCTCTTCACACTTCTTGTTTTTCAAGCGCAGCTATGGCACAACTACAATATTCCCGAAAGACCATATTGCCTCATTGGGGGGTGACTAATAACCAAAAAAAAAAAAAACAGACAACAGGGGAAAAGGCCAGCGACGCAGCACGGCGTTTATCGAGGTCCCAAAGCTTGTTTGGCTGTTGAAAAACAGTAAACATCAACTTGTTGCACTTGCTCATTTTGTTTTGTTTGTTCTAGAGGAAAAAATAACAGGAAAATGTTGGACCCGTTTCACAAGATTATTTCCTGGCCTGAGTTGAATGAGGTGTAAAGTGTAACCAGGAGTTATTTGTTGAAACTCACCATATCCAGGAGTGTCTTCTAAAGGGAAAGCGGCTAAGGTGCTTCATGGTTCTGTCACTGGATACACCTGGACACAGTCCGGGCTTCATGCTGAGGCTGACTCAGCTTTTTTTTTTTTTCCCCAATTCGGATTCTAAGATTCTATCCACGGGCGAAGACCCACAGTGTGCACCACTATCATGAATGGTGTCCCATGCTCCAGTAAACCAGACGAGTCCAGCAAAAAGCTATGAATAGAAGTCTTTGGTCGCAATAAAAAAAAAGTACTTAAAAATGAAGTAGCACCATCATATTCATGAAAAAAAAAGCCACTATTCAAAGGCAGATTAGATCCCGGTGTAAAAACTGCAGAGTATGGACTCCCAGCAGTGCGGCCACCCACGCCGAGCCCTCTGGGGCCGCCGCCACCGCCGCTCCTTTTTTCCTCGGTATCCTTCCGGCAAAGGTCTGGAAATGACTGCCCTGCATCCACATGGTGAGCCGGCTTCAGGGAGTCATTCCTCTGGAGAACAGCTGACGGGAGGCAGCGGCGGGATGACGAGGAGGAGGAGGAGGAGTGGCATTTGCGTGACCGAGCATGTTGCAAAGCGCTCTGCTTTGTCTCGCTTACTTTCTCAACATCCCGCAGAGGAAAGTAAGGAAATAGGAAGGGAGAGAAAAGGGAGGGAGGTGAAAGAAAAAAAACAACAACAATGAACCATCTGAGCCTATCTCTGCCTCCCGCCTCCTCCTGCGTGGGATGTCCTGACCCTGTGTAAGAGGCATGCCTTCGCTCTCCACTCTGCTAAAACCTATTGATCCTCTTACCACACGCGGCTGCGCTCCATTCCTGAGCAACGTGTCCGCACGGGCGCTTCCATGCACGCAATCACACACACACACACGCACACAAAACCGAAAGCCGGTCGTGTGTACGTAATGTGCGCACACATGAGTTGACACACGTAATTCCACTTATATCCATCTGTCGCCGCACCTTTCTTTTCTTTGCGGAGTACGCCTTTGTTTGTCCGCCGACGTCATCGTAACCGCTCAAGAAGGGGCATGTTGGTCTCATGTTGCATTGCATGTGGTTTCGTGTGTGCGTGTGTGTACGTTTGCGTGCGCGAGTAACGCCACAAAAACACGCAGGGATTCTTGTAAACTCACTACACAGGATGTTAACTACCACAAACCAACAAAGCAGAAACAGACATTCCGCTGTTCTTACACCAGCACCGTCGAGCCTCTGTTGAATATTGTCTGTTAAAACACAACCGTCTTACATCAGGGACGGGGGACTTCAATGCTGGAAGGAGCCACGATTTTTCATCAGTGCTACTGGGGGGAAGGGGGGGGGGATACAACCAAGCACTTCCTTATCAGATGTATGATCAAAAAAAAAATAAATAAATAAAGTATATATATATATATATATATATATATATATATATATATATATACACACACACACACACGGTATATATCGAAGTTTGTTGCCTTGAAAGTTTGAGTATACCCAGCAGTAAAAAATACTGACATATTCTAACACTTGACGTTTTTAATTCAAAACAGTAAGAAGCCTTTGAAGATGTCGATCATAAAATAAGTAATCGTTCTACTAGTTGACAGTGTTTTACACTTTTGCACGAAATCCTGCAACGTTCTCGTGAGAACAAGCTCAATCCTATTTAGAGTGTGAAAGAGAGTCAGACGTCATGATGTCATTCATAAGCAGTGAGGTGTGAAGATAACGACAACCCCCAACCCCCCCGTACGCATGATTGACACTGATTGTAGAAAATGTGCGTATTCGCGTGCGTGCATGCATTTAGGAATTTGGGGAGGGGGAGTGGTTTGCGAGGAAGTTATGAGGGGAGGTCAGGGTGAGCGCACTGCGTGTGTGTGCGTGTGCGTGTGCGTGTTGTGCGTTACAAGTCACAGCAGTGGCGCGCCTCCAGTTGCTTGCGGTCTGAAAAACAGGATCCAACGTTGCTTCTTGCACACTTCCTGCCCGACACGCACGTCAGCAGCCTCTCAAACGCTGCCAGCAGGCAAAACCGCCTCGTCGCCTCTGTCGGCTTGCACCTCTGAGCTGCGCGGTTTGGGTGGGGCAGCCGGTGACGGGGTGGGGAATCCGCTTGTGGCCAACGTCGGGACCGAGATGCGGTCCCGCTGGGAGACTGTGGCCGGTTTGTGCGCGCAAGCGGAATGACTAGTGTCGTAAAAGCGGCGACGGGGAAAACATTTTCATTTCGGAGGCTTCAAAGGACGGTCGCAAAACTAACAAGACCGCTTCCAAGGCTTAAGTAGGGAAAAAAAAGTTGCGGGGTGCCATATTTGTGTTTGTCCATCCATTCACGGTTTCGTTTGCACTCCATTTACGTCATCGTGACACCAAATCTTACCGAGAGCGAATTTACAAATATGGCAAAAAAATGACAAATAAATCACTGAAACTTATCCTACTAGCTGACGAAGCAAAAGTCCTTATTTATGAATTATAGTGTCTACAAAATGAGGTAATTATACTTACTGATTGTTTCAAGCCATTAATCTGACAGATTATAGAATTTCCTTTTTTTTTTTTGCAATTTATGCTTGGCGGAGATAAAAAAAAAAATAAAAAAACAAACACTATCCAATCCAGTTTTGAAACGGCCACATATGGTTGCAAGGGGAGTATGGAAGCTATGATAGATTTTGTTAGAAAAACTATGAACTGATTGCATGAAGGTATATATTTAGGAGTCAAACTGAAGTTTGATTTCCTACCCGAAAAACGATAACAGACAGACACCCATTCACACTCACACATGCACCTATCGAGAATTCAGAACCCTCAATCATCCGACCATTCTGTAGATTTCATTCGGTACATTTCCGCGGTTGATGGAGCCAGCACTGTGTCCCAGTGTCGTATTGCATAATACTAGACGTTATCCCGGCGGGCTCTTGGCCCCCGATGCACTCTGCGCTGGTGAGTTGTCACGACTCATTCTGCCACTCGACACAAATCAGAAGAGGAAGGTGTAGCAAAGGCTAAAACAAAGTATGTTAAAAGTGGGCAGGCATAAAGAAAAATAGGAGCAGGACGCAGATGTAAAGAGGAGGTCTCGGAAAGGTACTTGTGGGTTCTATACACAGCGGGATTGATTCTATGTTAGCAGAGAATTTAAGCTCGTGTGCTCTATCTTTACTTCCGTCGATCACAGAACAGTGCGCAACGGCTGACGTCAAAGAACATGGCAGAATGTCAACGCTCCTGGTCATGCGACTGTTTTTTTTGTACCAGGTGAGATGCAATTAGTTCCGCAAGGCAGGGTGCCGGGGCTTACGACAGTCCCGAGAAATGACGGTTTGAGGTGAGGAATTGTGGGCAATCAAGTTGAAACCACTGCATTAGCGCGCTCAACAACACGCTCAACCGCTGTAGGAACGGAGCTCTGTCGTACACTGAGGACGCTCTGTAAATAAAGAACGCCATTTTTAAGTTTATTGAGCAACCATTTTGTGCTGCCCCGACTAGTCTGTTGCCTCATCGGATAGCTAGTAAAACTGCAAGTAAGGTCTTTGGTCAGCGTCATACAACCATACAGCGCATGCTAGTGGAAAATGAATGGAGTGACCGAAAATATATCAACTATATTTTTTTCCTGTTTCGTAACAAAAAATGATTTCAATTGGAAAATCGGTTTTCATTTACAAGATGTGAGTACATAGACTCGAAGCAAATTTCCAGTTTAATTTAGAGTTTAACCCTTGTCAAGCATGTTATCAGGTTACAGGGTGCACGAAAGGGCTAAAATATATTGTGATATGCATCGAATCACCTTTTATAGGAGAGATATTGTATATCTTTGAAGGAAATGCTACATTTACAGTGCTAAAAAGTTCATTCATACGTTTGCAAAATAACAACAAGGAACTCATTGCAATCAAAACCTTACCAAGTAAGCCGTAACATATTGACTCCAAATCCCATTGAATCGAACCAAATCAAATTGTTCCGCTTTCAAATCGAACCGTTCTTGAATCACCCGACACACCCCCATGAGATATATGTCAAATCTTCTTTGATTGGAGAGATGTGCAACCCGAATATCTGGATGCTTTCCAACGGGGTGGTTTTCGCTGCGGAATCTGAACAACCTGAAGGTAGCCCCGCATGCTGATGATGACACAGCTAAGATCAATAACAACACTTGAATACCCCAGATAAGATCCAAATGTGAAAGTGGTGCTCTCCAGACAGGTGGAGCAAAGTGAAACGTGGTGCACGCTTACTTCCTTGGAGGAGGGCCGGCTGTCCATCATTTCTATGTGCGCTGCTGTGCAAAAAGCCCAGAGGCACCAGCCCTCCTCCTTGCCATTCACACAAGCCAAAGTGGTGGCATTTCAGCAAATAGTAACTCATGCCCCAACGGAGAGAGATATTTGTAATCAGATCGGCATCTACTGGGAAAGGGGGGGGGGGGTGTTGGAGGGCGACATGGAGGCTTCAAGGGCCATTTGGAGAATATAAAGAAGGTGTAAGTGGCAAGAGAAGAAATTGCCCACATGATAAGTGGCGGGAAAAAAGGTTGTTTTTATTCCTCTTTTCCACCGACTCTTTGATTTTATGGCCAAGTGAAAGAAACGAATGGGCTTCTTTGATTTAAAAAAAAAAAAAAAGGAAATTCAGACTTCCAAAGCCCCTACTTTGACTTCAAAGAGCTGCAGGATATTACAGATGGGGCACTTTTTAGTGACTCATGCAAGGAAAAGAAGTAGAAAGATTCAGAAGTGTGGAGCTGACACTGTCATCTTGTCTTCTTGTCATGTCATATCACCGCGAACATACCCAAGTTGCTGTATTTGGTCTAAAAGTCATCATTGTATTTTCGTTACCGCTTGTCCTCATTAGGGTGAGCCAGTAACTGGAGTTTGCAAATGCTCCATTTGCTTGCATGGGTTTTCTCCGGGTACTCTGGCTTATTCCCATCCATCCATCCCTCTGTCAAAAAGAAAAGGGTAAATCGGTGAATTTGTGAACAGCAGACGGCATATTGATTGCTGTGTACGGTGAGCCACGCTTCTCGTTCACAAACCCACTGTTGCATCGGTACTTTGTCCCAATTTCTCACCGCCGAAAAGGCATTCTCCCTGCCTGTCATCCCTGCCCGTCAAATGGTGCACCCCAGCAGCTCCATTTCCCAGCTTTGTTGCTCAAGCCCTCCAAAAATAGACTTCTCCTGCATTGCACCAACGTTGTGTCACTGATGCGGTCGAGACGCTCAGGCTGACTTCTCTCCCCCCTTGTGCCGGCTGACTCGCCGTAGCCTTAATCACCGGGACGCATGGACTGATTGTCAATGCGAGCGTGATTAGTAATTCCACAGAGGGATGGTATGGCCCACTAGTGACCCTGCGATACAGTAATTACCGCAGGCTCGGGGGGAAAAATACGTCCACTCTTGGTCTCAAAGAAGCAACATGAATTGAAATCAATAATTCATCATGTTTACATGGGAACCAGGAAGTGATGTGGATGGCACACCGGCCTGAAACGCAACTTGACAACTATCATTTCGCAATGCCAGCACAACCCTGAACGATGTATTTTTGACTGGTCTGTGAGACTAGCGGACCAGCAAGGGCATTACTTATGTTGTTAGCATCAGCGCTAAACTTAGATATGATGTGATAGCGTAGATAAGTTATGTTATGGTTTGACTTCGTTGGCTGAACGTTTTCTTACTGTACGTCAAAAGCAGTTGAGGTTTCCAAATTATGAAACAGCAAAAACCACAAATCGCTCTGAAAAACTCATCCTGACATTAGAACGGAGCATTCTGGCTAAGAAACATTTGAATGACTTTTTGGGGCATTTAGTGCAAAAGAAATGAATCACACAGCTTTTTTTTGTGTCCTATTTTTTTTCCCCCCCTCTGCCCTGAATTCCGTTCAAGGGCATCAATTATGAAGGCGGAAAGAACAGCACACGGGAAGTTGCGTTGTGGATGTACATGGTGGCGGACTTGTGTGACATTAAACTGTTAAAGTAATTACGGGTTAGGAGGATCGTTGCGGGATATAAAATTATCTTCAGGCAAAAAAAAAAAAAAAAAAAAGGGACTACACTTAATTTTCTGCCGACAAAGTGCGGAAGAAAAACCACCAGACTGAGCGGCACACGCCCTTCCTAACCGACCAGCAAAATCATCCACGCTAGTGGTCTAGAATATTAGTCGACCGACTCGGACACCTCACCACTTTTGATGTTTTTTTTTTTTTTCTTTGACTCAGTTATGTGGCAGTTCCCTTTTCCACTTCACAATAAAACTGCAAAAAAGAACACCGCATAGAGTGCATCATACGTCATGATACATCAATACATTTAGTATCACTGGAAGTTATCCCAGCTGACTTGGGTGAGAAGTGGGATACACCCTGGGTGGGTCATTAGACAATTGGAGGGAATGCACAGACAAGCAAACGTTCAAGCTCACATTTACACAAAGGACAACTGAGACTGGGCTTCCATTCAAGGGCAAGTCAACCCAAAACATTTCTTGACAGGAATATGTTCGATGCAGCCCCACTAGTCTAAACCAATTCTATTGATAATGCGTTTGTGCAATTTGAGTTAAGCAGTAAAATCAGCCCCTTTTTGTCCATCTCAGGGGGCGGCCATTTTGCCACATGCTGTCGAGATTAAAAATGACATCACAGTTGCTCAGCAACAGATCCCGCTTGAAGGCGTGCATTGGTAAATTTTGTTGCAAGTGAATTGGAAAAATGCAACTCGAAAAAAACAAAAAACAAGTATAGGGCCATTGTAGATTAAATTTAAATGAGTTAATTATGAGAGTAACACTCATGAAGCGGTCTGCTCTCGGGATTGCTACTGGCCTTTGTCTGTGCCGATGCAGCGGAGTGCTGTGGGTTTTGTGTCTTGAAAGGATGTGACAGCAGCGGCTGAGGGGCACGCAGCAGCGACCCGGCCACCCCTCTGCGTCTGTGCATGTGTGCATGCGTGCGTGCGTGTCGATGCGGTCACGGCTCCTGTGACATTTAAAAGTCAAACTTTCACCTCCTTTTCTTTCACACGTCGCCGTCACCCAAATGAAACTCGGCTGTCGGTCCGCTGGGACTCCCGGCAGATTGGGAAACAAATAGAAAGCTGGACCTCGACGTCGGCAAGGTAAAGAATTAAAAAGCTTGAGCAACAAATAATGCACTGAGGGAAACGTATCTCACTTATCGTTTGTCAAAAGAGCTGCCCGATGAATAATTCTTCATGGCTTGCTTTTAAACGCATTAACACCAGATAACATTGTGGTGACAAAAGCATGCTAGCTAGCATGTTTGTACGACCTGAACACCACATTAAGCGTATCATGCTAAGCTCGTGAGCAAAGCATTTATTTTATTTTATTTTATTTTGCATTGGATCTCATTAGACTGAATGCAAAATGAAGGTTGTGGCCGCCGAGTGTACACCACATGATGCAAAGCACTTAAGAGTATGTACCTCCTGAGGCCACATGTTAATATTTTAGTGGGACCCGCCCCGCCCCCGGTGCGCAGCAGCTCCAGGTGCGCCACTCAGTATGTGAGCCTCCCCAATGACGTCAACAGTGCAGGGTGCAGGCAAATAGAGAGTTTCCCTGCAGAGATCAACAAAGTGTCGCGTTACGGCTATTATTGTTCGCACGGGTAAAACGACCAGGCCAAGCCGGCAGCACCTGCTGCAACAAAGAGCGCCGAAGCGCTATTTACTTTTACTCACACTATTATCTACTGGCTGATGGATTGATTTTACTCATTGTTTTGAGAACATATTACTCCCGACTCAAATTTATCTATGCAGCACGTCAACAGCAACCGCAGCTACAACAATGTACTCTACATAGGATTGAACAAAAACAAATACAATATAATAGTAGAAGATTCATGACCTTGAACCATTAAAATAACATTGGGCAACATTTTTTTTTAACAAAATATTTTAATCAGAGATGCAAGTACAATTTTCTAGATTTTTTTTTTCCAGGCTGATTCAGACTCTACCATTGTTTTTTTTTTCTCCAGCATATTGGGTTTTCAAATTATTAATAGTAATAACAATCATTTAAAAACAATAATATATGCATTATGGTAGTATCGTGAGTACTATTTATGAATTAATGATTGGGCTGGGCAACAGGTGGACATTTTTTTCTGAAACTTCATCGCTATAAATTACGCATGGTGAAATTGATACGACGCACACTTTTACAGACTTAAAAATGAAAATAAGCCTGACATGCAACAAAAAAATATTTTTAAAAAAAATCATCATGATACTCACTTTTCCACCACCACTCGAGCCTCCACTCAAAACACCACCGATATGTGAACAGCCCAAGTACAAACAGTACACTTCAGCAAGGACACACTTGTGAAATGTAGAAGCTACAAAAAACGATTTAAAGATAGTTTTTTTTAATCAGAAAAACCGTTTTCCCACAAAAAAAAAAACACACTGTTGACAAAAAAAAAAACAATTAAAAGAAACAAATCTGATCAATAAACTAAAATCAACGCACAGACCGTCGAATATCGGAAATTAAGCAGCACGCAAAATACCAACAAACACTCCTTTGCATTATTGCCCTCAACCGTCAAGTGTGAGCACAAAAATACCCCATTGAAGAGCAACACAACTGGGCCTTGGAGAATCACCACACTGCACACAACACGAGTACAGAGCCACTGGAAGTGAACGTGTGCGGTGAGCATCGTTACGTAACGGCCGCCAGCGAGCGGCATGGGAGCAGGCAGAGGGGAGCTCCCGGGTTTCTCTGCAAGTCGCAGTATGACGCATTGCCCAGTACACACACACACACACTGCAGCACACGTTCACTTTGATGTGCAAGCCTAGCCATTCCCACACTTTCCTCACGGAGTGTGGCGACGCGGCCACATCAACGCGGCCGTGCAGCGCGGGTGTGACACACGATGTCCATTCCCGCCATGAATTATTCAACACATGTGAGCTATCATTATGGATTTACATCAATATGTCTTATTTAACAAGCGGGGATTAAGGGAGTGGGTGGTCTGACTGCAGTGTAAAGGCAAACGAGAGTGGTTGAAAGCCAACGATGGGGGACTCGAGTCACATGGCTTGACTTGAGACTCGATTTGCTATATTTTAGGATTTGCGTCCTGCTTGCTAAAAACTTGGGAACGACTTGACTTGGGACTGGGTATCAAAGTGACTCGACCCGGCTTCGACTTGAAATACGTGACTTGACAAGTCATCTTTGTAGTTGGCGGTCTGCAATTTTACACAGTTTGCCTTTTTAAGAAGGAAAGCAAAAAGAAGGGTTTTTGTTTCATTCACGCCAACCTGGCAACTGAGTCAGCATCTCTCGTTGGTGGCGAGTGGCGAGCTAAACACCAACAGCGATAGAAGGAACTCCCAGGATCGTTAATTTGAATTAAGGGATTTTTTATTATGGATGATGTTGGAAAAAATAGGCTGGCAAAAGGCGCGGTTTATACTTCACAGAATCAGGACACAACAATGAGAAAATGTAACTTCATTCTTCAATGCAAATCCCACATGCGTAAGCTAACGTCACAGTTTAGCTAGCGATACTAACAATGGTTTGCTAATGGTAAATGCAAAAGAAGCAAAGCGGCACGTTGCTCGTTGTGCTGCCACAAACGATTGTTTTTGCTTGTCGACTGCTCACCAACAGTAGACCGCGACCACGATCAGGAGACTAATCGCATCATCCGAAAATTGCGGTATTCCGTTTACATACAGTGTTATGTTGGCCACAGTTTGATTCAGGAATTTGTTATTTCTTATTCCATTACTTCCCATGAGTAATATTGGAGGGAGTGGAGGGAGAAATGAAATGATGTCTTCCAGGAATAATTGCAATTATGACACTAAAATATGAATACATCAGAAATGGTTGTTAATCGTTTGTTTAGACACTCTTGTTCCAACAGCGCACACACGTCAAACCGTATCGCCAGCAATTCGTGTTTCCTTCGCAAAGCTATTTTTTTTTTTTTAACTTTAGCACGCCCACACATGCAGCAATCCTGAGACAAGGCGGCATCGATTGATGAGCTATGGGGGGGGGGGGGGGAAAAAAAAACAAACCC
>CAAKHF010007226.1:20572-33526 GCA_901007745.1 Hippocampus kuda
TGGCCGCACAAGAATTACATGCACGCACACGCACACACACACACACACACACACACACACACACACACACACACACACACACACACACACACACACACACACACACACACACACACACACACACACGTTAGGGTTAAGGAAGACTCGGTTGAGAGTGTGACCGTTTGGTCGTCTATATCAGGGTTGTAATAAGTTTGGATTTTTCACTGTAGTTCATTTCCATTTAATTTTGACTTTTGTTCACTTCAGTTAATTTAAATTAGTTTTCAGAGCGAGTTTGCTTCATTTATTTTTGTTTTGAAAAATGGTCGAGATTTAGTATTCGTTTTAGTTTTTTGTTTTTTTTAATTATTTTAAAGGCACCGGGTAATGACGTAAACTCCAATACCCAAATGTCTGGTGGACCTTCCTTCTTCTGTACATGACGGTCATGCAATACTGTAATACCAAAATAAATACATTTAAAATGAAACCCGAAAGCTCAGATAAGATATTCATTGACAAAAACAAAAATGAAGGACCTGGGGTTCGCAGTGGCTCATTTGCATGAGACATCGTAGCCCCCACCAAAAAAACGGAAGGTGATTTGTGTGCTGTAATTATTCATACTGGGGATCTGATCAATTTAATCAAATGTGCCGTTTTAATCAAAAGAAAAATGGTGTCTCCTTTATTATATTAAGATCCAAGCTAATGAAATGACGTAAGGAATGGAGCAAATCAAAACGACAATTAGCCTTGCCGGGAATAGGAACGCAGGTGCTGGTGGGTTGGCACGCAAAACCATCCAACATGCATGGACAGATTCGGTAAATACTTCATGCTGCAGGCATGAGGAGGAGTTCACATCCAAGTGTTGTCAGCAGGAGTCTGTGACACGGATTGGGGCGGGGAGAAAAATCAATGAGCAGGACGGATATGACAAGGCCCTCTGGGGAGCATCTAAAAACCAACAGCTCGCAAAGAGGCACGAGGATGCGCCTGTGCTCGCATCCTCTGGAACACCGTCAACTTCACCGTCGTGGCTGCGAAGGCGGCATGCGGCAATAGCGCGCTGCCGCGACTGCAGGTCATTCCGAGTTCAGGGCGTGAGAATGCCCCTCTCGTTACTGTATTCCAATTGCTGGGTTAACACAACATGGATTTGTTGGATCGGTTCGACGTGAAGATCCGAAAGCGTTTTTTTGTGTCTGGGAAAGCCCTCAAAACGATGGGGAAAGAAAAGGTTTCACACCCCTGAACATACACTTTGAACTTCTATTTTGATCTTGTCCTCTCCATGTACCATCACCCTCGCTTTACCTCCAGTGTTGCAATAAAAGACCCTTGAGGCGAACACGATGGATAAAAAGAAGATATTTTCAGCTATACCTCCGTACATTTTGGAGCGTGCGCATCCATTTGTGCCTTTTGTATTTGTGCATGCTGTGGGTGGGATGTGATGTAACTGTTGTCTGTGTTTTCCTGTTTCCTTGTTTACTTGATGTGTGGGCATTACCGCGGCGCATGTTGCCAAGATACTGAGCCGTTTGGGATTAAGGAAACGTTGAGTTTGCTATGAAAACTCACCAAGGCACAAAGAGAAAAAAATTAAGTCAATGTGTGCCAAAAAAAAGTAAAGCCAAGTCCAATTAGAGTAAAAGGAATTTCCCTCGCCGTACAAACGATTTCCTCGACAACGATCGTGCAACATGCCGGGTTAATGAATGATAAAACTGCAGTCGACACGCACGAACTCCCCTTGAACTCAATTCCAATCCTCTATTGCGGCGTCCACTGAAAGCCACGTGAGGTGACCCGAGGTCGTCTTCTGTTTTTAAGTATATATATACCTGCGGCAATCCTCCCACTCCAGTTCAATACCCAGACAGTCGCCGAGTGCTAGCAGAGAGGCTTTGCTAACGCAGGCCAGACGCTGCACTTACCTGGCACTGCGACGCGCTCACTGTGAATTATTTATGAAAACATACCTGAAAAGGGCGCATTGGAAAATACATGATTTAGAAGTTTTAATAGAGAGCTTTTACAATCTCAGGGGGGGAAAAATAGCATTGTGTTATCGTTAGCACTCCACAGTCTCCAGCCATCCATCAGTTGTCTACTGCTTATCCTGTTCAGTACAACGGGTGAGTTTTTTTGTCGAAAAATTACGTCTATTTACATTGTCAGTGTATGAACGAGTTACCTAACCACGCTTGGACAGCATGGACGATAGATCTACGTTGTGTTTCTTCACGCGCTGTGTTAGCATCGTTGGTAATGTGTATCACGCGTTGCTGTGAACTGAAAAGTAGGTACAGTCATATCTTGGTTTTCGACCATAATCCGTTCCAGAAGGCTGTTCGAAAACCGATTTGTTCGAAATTCAAAACTATTTTATTCCCATGATTAGGGGCTAATACACTATGCAGAAATAACCAAAAACAACTTGTTAGATTTGCGTGAATCACCACAAACACGTCTGCTCACAATGAATGTTACACAAGGAAGGAAGCCAAGAGGAGTCGAGTGGCGTATTCGGATTTGCTCAGTTTGGTCAAAAACCGGGTTTCGGTCGTAATCCGAGGCGTAAAAATCTCAAATTTTCTGGGTCGAAAACCGATTTGGTCAAGAACAGAGACGTTCGAAAACCAAGCTATGACTGTATATCCCTCCGCGGCGAAAAAACGGGAGCCCGTTGCACATTGATTATGCAATCACAAAAGATGGACACGGTCACTCAAACGAAGTCTGAAAATGATTTGGCTTTCATCATAAAAGAGTATCCACAGCATGTATGTTGTGTACTAGACTGTAGCAAAAATAAACACTTGAATCCAGAATTTTTTTCTACTTGTATACCAGTCATCCCATTTAAATTTGCAGGCAATGAGAGCCTAGCACAGCTGACGTTGCGCGAATGGGAGACTCCACCCTGGATGACTTCCAAGTCCATCACGGGGTACTGTCATGAATAGACGCTTACTTCAGAGCATGCAATGTCATCAGCCACCTTGACTTTTATTTTCTTGCCACACTTTGATCATATGATCACATCACAGAGTTGTTCTGCATGCCATTTAAAAAATAAAAATAAAAAAAATCACATTTTTGGTTGTTAAATAATCTCATCATCAAAACATTTGTTTGTGCCGAAAACACATGGATCCAACAAAAATAAAATAAAATAAAAAAAACAATCCAAGATAACCAGAATACCATAATTAAAAATCACTGTTTAACAAACTCGAATCCCGAAGATGTATTCCACGGCTGTCACAGCTGTGAGAAGGTAAAACTC
The DNA here is from genome assembly GCA_901007745.1 of Hippocampus kuda. NCBI lineage: Eukaryota > Metazoa > Chordata > Actinopteri > Syngnathiformes > Syngnathidae > Hippocampus > Hippocampus kuda. Next base: position 23,853 of record CAAKHF010007226.1, read on the forward strand.
AATTCTGCCAGAGGCTGACACCATTTATCCCAAATCACTGAATCTACTTCAACTTTCTGTCTTTTTAGCACATTAGGCATACTTACCAGCACTCCTTTAAGCCATCTGCTCAGTCACACATCAACCTGCTGTTCAAACATCTGTCGGGGTGCAAAACGTCTCTTTAGACATGTAGCTACCATAAGTTGAGTTGAACTAAATGAAGAGGATATGTGAACCAACGTATGATTTGACCAATGTTGTACAGTAGCAAAGGTCTTATATTGACGCCTTTCTGGCAATTTAAAGGCACATAATAGCATTCACCCGCAAATATATTCCACAGGTCTCTTCCTAATATATCTGCAACGTGCAATGGTCATAACACGCCAAAAATCTGGAAGTACAACACGCTTATCACATAAGTGAGTTTGAACTGGAATATTTCATCCATCAAGATCTAAGTATGTATGATTTGAAGAGTTCCAATGGAGGCGACTTCACTAGACTACCGCGGCCCATTTCCCCTCATCTTACGGAAAAAAAAAAAAAAATCACACATTCTTCAACAATCCCAACATTTTCGTTTTGAAATGCAGTCGTGTCATTTAATGTTTCCCTGCGATGAATGAGGAGGTCATGGCACCTGTTGGGCTCAGCCGACCTCGTCCCAAGCAAATCATTGCAGACCAACAACCTAATACACTCGCAGGGCACCGTCCGTTTTTGCCGTTTATCACTGCGCGAACAGCACTGCCGAATCGATTCAATCAAAACAGGCGAGTGCATCAGTGGCAAAGGAGACGGCGGATGAGTGGAAATGCGGACAGCTTCTGACAAACACAAGAGCGCACATGAGAAGTCCACTGCCGCACGCAAACATGTGTATACACCGCACGTCGAATGCACACAGACAAAAGTCGCCAGGTGTATTTACACAGGCTACGGTATATTTGCACACACATGCACAGAGAAGATAAAAACATTTTTAAAAAAGGTCCTCATGAAAAAAAAATTAAATATATTGAAAAAAAAAAAAAAGAGGATAGTGGGAGCCAGCTGTGAAAACTGATCAAGGGATGACATAAATGGCAGAACACAGGGGGCGCCTGCATGCTAATTGGAGATGCAAATCATTAAGAGCGGCCACAGGTGGACAACCGGCCTCGTAGGTCATACTTGAACAAACAACAAAACATGTTGGATGCCAGCTGGTTTCCTGTCTAAAGAAGACCAACATGATGGTGAGGCGGCACTTGATAAACGACAGTGAACTGCCACCAGGTAGCTAACGCGGTTAGCTACTACTCATCTATGCATTCGGCAAGCTTCAGCGCAGCTCTGCTTACCTTTTGGCTTTGACATAAACAGTGTTGCACCTCTGAGGGGAATGTGTTTGCATGTTTATATGATAGTCTGCATGATAGTATTTTAGACAATGCGGTTGCTTGAAAGTGGCTCTGGATCTTTACTGAGCCTTTACCGAGTTCACTGAAACCAAAAGAACGCCCATTAAAACACATGAAGATATCAATTGTTTGTTGAGCACTGGCTCTTTATTGTGTGGATGCTTAAAAGCAACAGATGTTATTCTGGACCAAGAAGGTATTATAGCCTGGTTACCCGTCCACCGCTCAGCAGATTCAAAATATTCCAAAAGTATGTTTTTCACAACACACAACATCACCACAATTACATACAATGTCGCATCACAACAATTCCGGTTATTCAAATATTTTTACTACTTCCTCCATATTTCTCAACTTATTCAACCGTTTTTAAGTCGAAATTCTACATTTAAAGGGGCCTATTTTTGTGCCCAGCACAAGCTTAGTGCAAAATGCAGCCTAAGTGTGCACCTGGGTGGAGTTTCCTTTTCTTTTGGCATTTTGCTAGACGGGCACAGGTAGAAGGGGGCGGCTGCGCCGTCAAGGGAAGGAACGCAACCGACACGCGGTCAACATGAAAAGTGCTTTTGAATAAAATGAACGATTGCGATCATGAGAGGGGACATCTTTCCTTCGGAACCACTTCCTGAGACATCAGTTCTTGCGTAAACAGGATGCCTTCTCCATTGCACTGTCCAGATGCAATGCCATCTGTTCAACATAGCTATCATTAAAAGCACACGCATCCTATTAATTACATTTGTCGGTCTAGTTTAAAGACACGAGCATTGCGTGGAGGCCCGGAAAACGTTCACTTTGATTGAGACCGTCGATGCATTCTATCATTCCTTAACAAGCTCAGGCAGCATATGCAAGCGTGACCAATGGATTTAACCCGGCGATATATCATTAAGGCATCGCACCTTGCGGGTAATAAGCCCCCACTCAACTAAATGTGATAATGAAAACCTCAGGGCACATTCAACCTTCATTTTCAGTCACGCAATGTTAAGTCGTCCCTCTGAGATGAGGGCGGGATGTGTGCCAAATGATGGCGTTATATCGTCTTTATCTTTGAACGCCGATAACGACGTACGGCGAAAAGGAGCACAAGTGACTATATGACCATCTCGTCAAGGAAGGACACTCCATTAACAACTACTGGCACTTATCTCTTCCTAACACCCTTGATTTCGCGGAGGGGTTTTTCACTCGTCGGAAGCATTCATCACAGGCGCCGCTAATCAGTCGCTAAATTCTCCCTTTGCAATCAACCACCACTTGGAGTACTGGTGGCGAAATGTGTAAGAAATGTACACGCAGACTTATGGAGGGTGTCGTGAATGTTTCAGTTATCTGCATGATATTCATTTTGAAGGTGAAGGTTGGAAGACAGACGAGTTTGAAATGACACGCGTTTGAAATGACATGATGAAATGACCGGATTGACTAAAATCCAACGTACGTGAATTGTGGCGCCGCAGCAAAAATAAACCCTCAAACGGACTACTTTTCAACATTCAAGCGAAATGTAAAAATAGAATGAATGTGGGATGTGTATGTGCGCGCGGCGGTGGCCACCGGCAGAATCCTTCCGTCATTGGGTTGAATCAAACAAGATATCAGCATATCAAAAAAAGCCTTTGATGAAGCCCCACAGCTGGGGCCATTCAAGCCCCATTCATTCTTGTCACCGTTTAATTAAATGCGTCGGTGTGCTAACCTCGGCCCCAGACACCTTCATGTCGTCTGCGCTAGTTGAAAGCGATTCATTGTCAATATGTCTACGACGTGGCCTTTTTCTTTCCGAAATGCTAAAACCTTGAATACAGTCCGTCTGCGACCTGCCACTCATTCACACGGAGCACTGCATGATTGCACTTAAGCACGTCCAGTGCAGAGTACAACTAAAGTGCATTCTTTCAAACCTCCAATTGAGTAGACGTATTCACTTTTGCCGTTCCAATGTTTGTCATTAGAAGTATCCACAATTTAGTTGCAGCGATCCACTTTTCGAGGTGCGGATAGCTGCAACAAAAATTGTAGACATATGTAATGCCAGTTTAAGAAATTGTATCAACAATTTGCTGTTGTTTGTGTTGCTATAGAGCACTGGTGTCAAACTCAAGGCCCGGGGGACCGATCCGGCCTGCCATGTCACTTTATGTGGCCTGAGAGAGAGAGAGAGAGATTCCAATAAAGTCAATTAATCATACATTTATTAGATAATATTTCCAGGACATTTTCAAGAACGCTTTTTTTTCCAGACTTCGGATATCTTTTTTTTTTTTGGCACCATGAACTTCCACTTTACAGATGCCATGGTTACTCTGTGGCACTGGTGTCAAACTCAAGGCCAGATCCGGCCCGCCAAGTCATTTTATGTGGCCCGCGGAATAGAACTCAAACATGTCAACTTGCATGATGCTTGCTAAAATCTATCCCAAAATTTGAAATTCTCAAAATAAATAAGAGACATATTGTAAGCATTTTCAAATAATAACAAATAATAAATTGTTATTATTGACTTTTTTGTTTGGTTTCAGTCATTAAGGCCCTCGAAGGGAAACGGTAACTACAATGTGGCCCATGACAAAAATGAGTTTGACACACCTGCTCTACGGTGTGTGTTGTCCATGTGAAACACCTCCCACATCTGCAATTGAGTAAATAATCCCTGGCCACTATTTAGCCAAATATGCTAATGCAATTACATATCATTTGAATGGCAGGATCAAGAACGGTGTTTTATTTCTTCCTCTCCTCTCAATTCTTTCTTATCTCATGTCAACCATCAACAACCCTGTCACAAGTACACAAAGTCAAGGCTGAGTCACACAACGCTGACTAATCCCCCGATCGCCAGACAGAACAAGTCGCTGCATGTCCATTTGTGACACGGTGTGTGTCACAAGCAAAATCGTGTATTGCAATCTGTCTGCTTTTGTCTGACGACGTGTTCTTGCTGAAGCAGCAGCAGAAGCAGAAACGGTACAGCTCATATGTATGCAAATCACTTATTCTACAGGGTAAGAGGACTGTTTGGGCTGATAAGAACCTGATGAATATCCCCCCCATCCCAATTCACTTTGCCACAACCTCAAAAGAAGCAGTGAATACTTGAAGAAGAAAAACGTGCTACACCTTTAAAATGAAAGGCTGAGCGTGGACTGACTGTAAAGGCCCGTACGACACGCGACGTGGCCCTCAAGTGTCTATTAATAGAAATGCCACAATCAAACGGTAGCTATGGAGTCTGTGGAGAAAAGGAGCAGAGGTTCTTTGGTTAGAAAAGGAAAGAAAATGACCTCTGCAGCCAAGGACAAGATGTACAAGTGGATCATCATGTGTACATTTTTTAATATCACATGAAACATCTTTGATTTGCAACATTCATTTAAAGGAACCATACTGTTCTCGACCGCACCCAAACCTTCTCATGCAGTGGTTCGGTGAATCAGTCTCAGGGGTTCTACGGAGCCTCTACCCTGGAGGTTAAGACACAACCTGACTCAACATGTCAATTAGTGATGACACGCCCGCTTGACCATTACTGGTTCATTTTGTGCGCAATTAAAAAAAAACTTATACTTTATACTTATACTAATTGTGTTTACTTTTTTATGTTTTTGATAAATGCGTTTTTTTAATGTCGAATTTGTAAAAAAAAAAAAAAAATTTAAAAATCGTATTTTTTATTTTTTACAACTTGATTTTATTATTAGCGCATTTTCACATGAAAATGAAGAAAGACATTCATACTACTGCTTATTTTTTAATTGAAATCTTGTAATGTTTTATTTGATTTAAGGTAGTAAGGCTTGGGCTATTTTTTTCCCCCGACACTGTATAGTTTTGGCATGAATCTGAAACACTCAGTCTCGTCATTATTACTAAACTGGCAACACGACATCTTGTTGCCGTAACACACTATAACAATAAGAAGCTACAATAGTGGCTGAGGTTGCGTTATGCATCCACTAAATGGAGCTACGCTAAAGGGAATACAATACAGCTTTATTCATCGAGCACTTTCACAACCGCTGCAGCTATAACAAACTGATTCACAGAACATTTAAAATACGACATCCAAGAAATCAGAATATTGATCCGTAAGTAAGGCGCATCGGATTATAAAGCGCACTGTTGGCTTTTGAGAAAATTGAATATTTTTAAGTGCGCCTTATAGTGCTGAAAAGACGGTACTTTCAGACCGGATAGTGTTTATTCATATCGGCACTCTAGCTGTTTTAAAATTAACAACAAGAATTAACACCAACAGCATTGCAGTGCGGTCACAGTTGACGACGGCTCAATCTAAAATGAAACTTTTACGAACTAATGGTCATTTTTAATGGCCATGATTCATCATTGTGTGTATTATCGCGGATGTAGTTTGCAGTGGTGTATTGCATCAATCCAGCTAAAAGCCATCAAGTAAAGACGCCTAAAACGATGATATCAGCCAGCCGTGCACTTTGGTCCTCTCTTCCGAGCCAAACATTAAACATTCATCATCCATGCGGCTGTCCGTCAATCATCTGTCCACAAGCTTCCCCGTCAAGAGCCACTTGGCCAGAGAAGAAGCGCTGGCATCAGCGCAACCCTGCCAAAGCCACCTGTTTCCCCCGCTCCCCCCTTCCCGCCTCACTGATATGGCCCACTCTTCCTGTTACATAAAGAGCCAGTCGCACTGTTGCAATGCAGTATCGGATGTGGTTGTGCAACAGCATTAAAAATACTTCAGGGTCAGTTGGGAGGAAAGTTGAAAACGGCGACTACGACTGAGGGAATGCAAAGCCGAGTCGCGAGTGTCGCCCTGCTGCTTGGAAGGGCAGGGGACAGTCCAGAACTGTGTGGATGCTATGATTTTCTTACCTCCGCAAAGCACATACGGCAAATGTGAGGGTGACTTGTTGGTGCTTTTTTCTTTTTTCCTTTGAGCTAGAAATTATAACCCAAAAACAATGAACGCCAATTACGGCGTACTGGTATTTCAATTTGGAAATTTTCCAATGGAAGTTGTGAGAATTAACTTTTCGATTCAGGTGGATTCTGCTTCGATTCCATATGGCACAGCTCAGTTCGAGACGGTACTGTATGATGCAATGAGTTTGAGCCCATTTGAAGTCAGTTGTAAATTAACACAGCAGTGCACCTACATTAACATATGATCCAATCTTAATTGATGGATGGAAACATGTTCCCTGCATACACTTAAAGATGCTGCGATCGGCTGGCAACCAGTTCAGGGTGTCCCCCGCCTACTGTCCGAAGACAGCTGGGAGAGGCTCCAGCCCCCCCCCCCTCCCCCACGACCCTTGTAAGGAAGAATGAATGAAAGAACACTTAAGATAGTGCAGAGAAGGGCTCTTAAACAACATGCTAGAAATGTTTATGTTAGATGCAACTTATTTGTTTGTCTTAGTCCCCCCCCCCATGTCATGTCCCATCCTTCTATTCTGCATGTTTTATGTGATGTTTGGAATAGACAGACAGGATTCCGACAGTTCTAATACACAGTCAGACAGACATTTGACTAATGACATGCTCTGGGGTTCAATAGAAAGACAATATCTCAACAGATGGGGTGCAATTCAAGGATGGATCGATTTTAAAGTGGAACAATTTGATTCATTCGGATGATGATTTGGTATGCTAGGGCTAAGCTATGAGAGAGTGTGATCCAATGAGTTTCTTGTTGTCATTTGACGCATAATTAGGAATGAACTTGTTAGTACTGTAACAATGGCATTTCCTTCCAAGATATAGCTCTCCAACAAAAGATGATTTTTTTTCATTCATTTTCCATGAACCAGAATGTGACTTTTCAAACTAATAGACAAACACACGTACGGGGTACACAAATTTGGCACCAGGAATTAACCGTCCAGTAGCATTCGTTGCGTCTCCTGTTTCGCTCTTGACAGCTGCTGATTATAGAAAACTGCTACTTGCCACAATGTGGTCTGACAAAACCAACCACAAAAACCGCCCCCCCTGAATCGTTGTTTCTCGCCATTGGCAGTGGTCCGCTCCCCGCTGACGGTTACTGCAGTCATCGCTGAAATCAACATTCAGGTACACATACAGCAACATAATACACTGGGGGATAGTGGTGGTGGTGGGGGGGGGGTCATTCAAACTACAAGCAAAGCACTGTTATTATCAAGCACGCGTGGCTTCCAGAGCAATTAAACCCCCCGTGCGTGAACATGTGGCACCAGGTGCTCAGCTCTGGTAATGGACGTGTCACAATAGCCGAAAGGTTGTCACTTCAATTACTCGTGCAACAGCACAACTCGTTCGTATTCATGGCCCGCACATGTGTGCTGATGTCAAGGCTACATCCGTTTAGAATACTTAACCGTTGTTTTAACAACACTGAACCCTAATTCCTTCCATTTCTTGTGAGGTACACTTTTTTTTTTTTACTGATTGTTAACACTACTGGCTTTTTCACGATAAACTCAAACAGTCCCCTTGAGCAGCTATAATCCTGGCAAAGATTGCATTGGAAGCACAAGCCACATTATGAGCTGCTTAAATATGCACAGCTTTTGTTAGCTCAGAAAGTACGGCCCACGCGCCACATATGGTACCACACCATTCTTTAATCCGGCCCACTGGGCATTTTCATTATCTATGGCCATGTAATATTTGTTGCATAAATTTAATGTCTCTCAATTTTCGCAGAGGATAGTGAGAAATATATATGCGCCGTGAGTCTTGCTATATTGTCTGTCTACATGAGTTGCTTCACTGCTTTTGGTTAAATATCCTTTTCCTTCAAGGGTTTTAACACCGCAACCGTCAATGCTATTTGTTAGCCCATGAATGGCATTTCGCCTTGTGTGTCAGCAATAAGCTAGCGGAAATCCTAAAGGCAACATCGTTTTAACTCCACGGCATGCAATTTCTCTGTTTTAGTTTGACAGCAAACTGCAACTGCTAGATGCAACGAACAGCTTGAACCCTTCTTTTATTGAATAAGAAGAAATGTTCACTATCTGCCAAAATGTTGCTTGCTGTGAATCGGCTCGTTTCTCGGAAAACTGACGGGCCCTTGCATTATGCCTTCCATCATTACACTTAACATGAAGTACTTTTATTAAACATGAGGCAGGTTTTGATGTTTGTTTTTGGCCAATCAGCATTTGCGTCGCATTGATGGTAGAAGAGAAAACAATTTGCAAGCAATTTCTATTTGACTCTAGCCCCGGTCGAGCAGCAAAGCTTTACATCAGGCCAATCAGTCCGCCGAGAAGCATTGTCTCTTTAATTAAGTGTGGAGTGTTACCACTGAGGGCTCAACACGTGTGTGTGTGTGTGTGTGTGTGTGTGTGTGTGTGTGTGTGTGTGTGTGTGTGTGTGTGTGTGTGTGTGTACTCTAACATAAACACACACACACACCACGCATTATCCATCTCCCTGACTACATAATTTATTGATTAACAGCAAATTAGGCCATCCACTTTGAATGTGTATGAATTAGTCGCCTTCTGCGTGATTTCATTTTTATTGTTTATTAAATCAGGTTAAAAAATATCATTTTAAATGCCCCATTGTGTGTGTGTGTGTGTGTGTGTGTGTGTGTGTGTGTGTGTGTGTGTGTGTGTGTGTGTGTGTGTGTGTGTGTGTGTGTGTGTGTGTGTGTGTGTGTGTGTGAGACCAGAATTTAGCACCCAGCGGCCCTGCGAATCCTTGGAGCGGTAAAACAATAAGGAGATGATTGTAGGTAAATTGCGCTGGTGTCTCTCGCTCTCTTATAAATAAATTGTGCCTCCCTTTGCCCTCGCGACGGAAACGCTCTCCCTGTCTGTCCTATCATCAGTATCTAGTGTCTGACACTTCTTATTGTTGTATTTTTTTTTTTGCTACGTGTAAATTTCAAAACATAAAACAGCACATTGTCTTGATTCGCCAGACGTCGTCTTGGCTGACTGCCTTCGACTGTTACTCTCTTGCAAAGCCCAGCGCCACAGTCACGACGAAAAGGATGTTTGTCTTACATTTGCGTACATAGATGACACATCTCGGTTCATATCAACACCTACGGGCAGTTTGAGTCACGTTTCTACCAAGCAGTTCAATTCAGTACAGTTCAGTTCCAAGATACAGATCCAAACAGTAAAACGTGATCAGACTTCTGTTTGGACTGCAGGGTTAAGAGGTGGGATGGCTATATCAGTGTTTTTGCCACCCAGCTGTTGGAACACTAATGGTACAGTACTACTACTGTCAAGGACTGGATATTAGAAACTGAAACCAAATGAATGTTTAATCATTCTCTTCGCAGAACTTGTA